>JASGXE010009866.1:0-43227 GCA_030068105.1 Sinentomon sp. SZTP_YWyxl
AACTGATCCGAATCCTTTCAGTTGAATGCAGAGCGGAGTTGGGCTACGATTCTGGGGCATTGTTCTCCTTGCGAGCCCAAGTTGTGCAACAAGGTTGAAGCCGAGCCACCGGCCGACTGGCTGTCAGCTCATAATGGCAATGATGATTATTCAGCCACGGCCAAAACAATCCTTCGTTTTTTTAACTGGTCAAGATGCGTGAGGTTTCGGTGCCGATGCATGGGCGTATGAATCGAGAGATTTGGTCCGAAGAATTGGGAATGTTTCCAATCTGGAACAGCGATGCAACTCCAATTTTCCAAAAGCATGGATCAAGGATTCCAATGTTACAAAAAGGCAAAGCAGAAATCTGCCTTAATTTCAGGATAGCCCAACAGGAAACGGAAAAGACATTCTACAACAACTGCATGAGCACCATAAAGATACGATCGATGAATTCGCTGTCCAAAAAAAAATAAAAAAAAAAACAAAGCATGATGGTCCATGCAGCTCTGGGGAATATTTCAGAGTTCCTGCCGATGCATGTGGTGCAAATTTCTAGCTTGAGGAGCGCACAATGGATCTACAAAGGTTCCATACAAAGGTACAATTCGAAAAAATTTATACAGAGCTTCGGAACTTTTTCTATATGACTGTTGGTACTTCGGAGAAACAGGCAACTTGCAGTTTCCTGTTGGAAGACAAACGATAACACCAGACCACAATTTGCGAAATTTCAATCGCCCTCGTAAGTGACGACAAGGCGACAATAACCGCACGGTTCCAACTGCCACAAATAAACATAAATACGATAAAAATATACAGATCTAGTCAATTAAAACTATCCTGATGGCGCAATGCTTTTTAAACGGGACATGGTCGGTTTGAAAGGCGCAGAAAAACAGTCAGGCCGACTCGCCACACGACAGTCCAGTGATAACACCTGATTTTCGCAGTCCGGCGACGAACGCGAGCCGCTTGTTCGCTGGCCTCGCGGAACATGCTACACGGTGAGCCAATGTGTCGATGCCATTGCTCAAGGACGGAAGCTCGGTGTTGATGGCTGTCTGTTTTTATAAAATGGTTCGTTACACGAATGAGGAGCGCCTATAATTAGTGGCGATGTGCGCAAACCATCATCGGAGCGTTGCCTTGTTGCAAGAGCGGCACCCTGATCGTCCGACGCCGTCCAAAAAATGGTTCTGGATCTTGTTGGCTCCCAGTTCAGCAATTCCTGTGCAATGTCTTCCCCGGCCATTGGATTGGCCGCGATGGGCTGCCAGCGTGGCCGTCAGGTTCCCAAGACCTGAACCCACTGTTGTGCCACATGAAATCATAGATCTGCAGGTCCAGTTTGAGGTCCAGTCCATCAAAGGTCCAGTTTGAGCATCTTCTGTGATAACAAATAGCCAGGTCAGTCGAATGGAATCCTCTGTCCACCTTGTATTTCAGACTGATTGACAAACTGATTATAATCTCGCAGTTTCACCGTTTACAAAACGACTCGTTCTGAAAACTGACAGGCATGCATCCAGTGGCCGCCGCCAGCAGCACAGCCATAAGGATACTTTTAATTGACGATGTGTATAAACATGCCATGCATAAATACGCATAAACAAACAAACAAATATAAAATAAACATACATATGACGACGCACACCCCAGATCGCATTACCATGCAACACCACTGACATTGCCTGGATGGATCTCAACAGGAACCAAGCATTTACATCACGGTGCCCAGTTGTCAGAGGGAAACGGTAACGTGGTGGCATCATGTACAGAAGGCCATGTGCTTTATCAACTCAGGGCCCCAGCAGTGGAGACATAGCCTTTTACTTGTGGGAGACCCTGTACAAAGAATTGAAAAAGTCCGAAGTGGCTGCGAATACATGGCACCAGCTTAGAAAAGAAAAGCAGCATCCGACATCAATGCGTGCACACAGGAAGTCTCCATTTTCTGAAACATTTGCCACATAAAAAACAACTGGGATAAGGGCTATAGGCCTACCATAAGACAGAAGACAGGAATACAGCATGCACGCAATGCAGAGAACTGTCTCCTAGAACAAATGGCGACACTTAATCAAGTGGGACAGGCAACGAAAGGCAGAAGGAGCAGTCGGCAGTTCAGGGTGACGTTTATGCCGACAGCCGAATTAGCTGCATCTGTGGATTCCGAACTATACTGAGACTCGGTTTGGAATCTTCCGAAAGGGGCAGATTGACGAATGAAGACAGGTGTTTCAACGAAGAGAATAAGTGCTTGCGCTTATAGTACCTGTTCACCGCTCTGTTCAGAGCCGAAGATGAAAGTACCACTGTATAGTCAGCCGCAGTCAACGATCAAGTGCGCATAATTATAGTTATCAGCCTATAACTACAGGAGCAAGGAAAGTGGCGATTGAATTTCTTCACCCATCCATGAAAAATAGCGTCTGTTAAAATTCTGACAAAAAATGAAGTCCAGAATTCAAAGATTCCAAAACAGGACAAAATCAGCTGACGATTTTGTTTAGTTTCTCGGAGCAATGTTTCTGCTGCCTGCAACAGTTCAAAGAAAGAAGATTTCGGAGGCAGCACAAAAACGGGGAAAAAACATGCAAGGTGGTAACGAAATTCCGTCGCCACTTTATACTTGAAATTCAAATGACAATCATGAGCCCAAACTTTCAGCTTCGTAATTCTGTACAAGCTCCGAATCAGCATTGTAAAAAATCGGACTGCAACATCTAGCAAATAAAAACGCGTAAACCGAGCCAAAAGCCCACCAAATACCTTAATAAAAGCACAACAGTCCATCCTGAAAAAAGCGATGATGGCCTCAGCCACAAACGGCCCGAAACTAACCTTCTGTCGATCCAGCAACTGCTTGAGGTCGGCAAGGTCGCCAACAATGGCTGGCTGTTGACGAGGCATTGGATGCAGAAGGATTAAATAATCCCTTATCTGAAAGAGAGAAAGGGTTAAGAAATATTCTGGTAATGCGTGATAAAGTGAGAAATGGATCCTTCACGGGGGAAGGCGTGTACCAAGAGACGAGGGAGTAGCGTTCAACTGCATGGACGAGGAAGACCCCTCCCCATTCCAGATCCACAATTTCAATTTGGAAATTTCTGAAAAGTTTCAAACTCCAAAACTCATAAGTTTCGAAGGCTTGATTCTCCGCTCTCCGGCCTCAGAATGCAAATGGTAAGTGCAGGTGTACCTTCTATGACTTTCATGAAATTGCCACAAAAATTCCAACAAAAAAGCAACGGAGTCCGCATGCAATTTCCACATCGGTCAAATCCCGCTGAAAATGAACAAAAAACCATGACATTGTGAACAGGTGCTTTTGGCAAACACGGGTTTAAACAAATCAGTGGCTTTTTCTTGCGCAGATTCTTTTGTGAATTTTCGACGTTTCCAAACTTTTTCTTGGTGCCGCTGAATTCCCTGGCTTTCCCTGATTCGCCCGATTTTCCCCAATTGCCAAGAACCCTATGTCCAGCTGCTCAAATGAAAACTTTTGTACCTGCTGAGGGAAGTTTGCATGCTAAAATCTTCACTTATTTGGTTTAAAAGCAGAGCAGGACGATTTTAAGGAAGCACCCTCGAAAAAGACACCCAAATTTTCAAAACGTCTCCAAACGAGACAGAATAAAATTTCTGCCGCACCAGGCAGACTCCAACACAAACACAACCTGACACTCCTTGACTTTCAAACGTTTCCCAAGATCTCTCGCACGTTGGAAAGCCTTCCAGCATAAACGTACTCCAGTTACAGTTGGAAGAGACATTTTATTCACCATGGGGAGTTCAAGTCAGGATTAAATTGAGCCGAAGAACAAATTGAACCCCTGCCTCACATTTTTCAGAAGCAGCGGGGCAGGGGTTAAACGAGTCAGATCTCTCTAATTTTTGCATTTCGGCAACCTTGACAGACGAGAATGCCCAGTTCTTCCAACTATAGTCTATAGAGTTAACTTTTAACCCTGGGTTAAAAAGTTTAGGTGCTTCCAACACAGTTAAATTTAACCCTGTGTTAACTTTTTAACACTGGGTTAAAAAGTTTACTCTAGTTGGAAGAACTGGGCATAATTCCCGGTTCTTCCAACTGCAGTGGGTTAAAATTTAACCGTTAAAATTTAACCGTTAAAACGTGAATGCCCGGTTCTTCCAATTGGAGTGAGTTGAAATTTAACCGTTAAACCGTGAACCCGAGTTAAGCAATGCTAAAATCAGATGCTTATAACTCTGATTAAGGGTTCAATCCCGGGTTAAAATTTAACTCCAGTAGGAAGAACCGGACAGAAACAAAAGAAAAAACAAAGTGATGAAAGCACAAACCTGCGAGAAATGTTGCACAAACTCCGGTGACGCTGAAGACCAACCGCCAACAGGGGAAGCTAGGTCATCGCCGATCTTCTTGATCGGTGAGGTAGGTGGGCTGCCACGTCGATTGGCACTAAAAGCCCCCTGGTCATAGTTCAGGCGGGTTAGGGCCTTCGGTCGCACGGGAGGGGAAAGCGCATCAAGGCCGCTGCTACTGTAGCTGATGGCTGACTGCGACGAGGCGGCGCTACTGCTGAGGGAGGTAGAGGTTTCACTTGCTGCACTGGCGGGAGGGGTAACGCCTGACGAGATGGATACTGAATGTGTTCTTGTTATTTCCGATAGGGGGCTACCCCCGATGCTGCTTCCAAGAAGATGAGATTGTGGAAGACCGGAACAAGGCGGGGATGATATCGCGCGAGCAAATCGAGATTCTGAAAGAGAGAATTAGTTTCCTGAAAACTACAAAATATTTATATTTCATGCAATCAATGTCAAACTGCATCTGGACTTTGGAAGTATTTCAGTCAACTTCACTAATTTCGAATTCTGTGAGCCGGGGAGTTCTGATATCCGTTATTTCCTGCTTGCAATGACATTATGGAAGTCAACTAAACTTTAAAGCTTCCCAACTGAAATATGGAGAAGAAAACGGAGCAAACCGCGTATTTACAAACCCCAAGCGACCAGAGAGATTGGTGACTTCACGCTCTCTTGCCGCAGAGCGAGTTGGCGGGGTTGTTCTGCTATGGTGCTCGGTATAAATTTTGAGCACTCTATCGGCGGAGAGATCATGACGGGGGTAACGCTAACTCCGAGCTGCGAGGTAAATTTTTGCCATCTGCCCAATGGAAAAATTTACCTCGCAGCTCGGAGTTAGCGTTACCCCCGTCATGATCGTTCCGCCGTGTGTGGTTAGGTTAGCGTGGTAGGCAGACCTAACCTAACCAAACCACACCTGTGGCGGAGAGATCATGACGGGGGTAACGCTAACTCCGAGCAGCGAGGTAAATTTTTGCCATCTGCTCCAATGTAAAAAATTTACCTCGCAGCTCGGAGTTAGCGTAAACCCCGCATTGATCTCTCCGCTGCTGGAGTACTTCAAAGGAATGGCTACTCCAATTGCTGGGCAGAACAACCCCGCCTTCTGTAGCATCGCGGCGCCGAAAGAGACACGCAGTCACCAATCTCACTAGTCGGTTGGGGTTTGTAAATACGCGTCCCGGAATTCTTCCCCTTACAGGAAACACGCCAAGTCCATGAAACTGGCACATCGCTCGGAAATACGATACACCAGGAACAGATCCCTTAAATTACACACACATCTGAAGCAGATCTCTGCAATCTGCAGATTTCCAGGAGAAACTGATGACCGCAGCTTCAAAAAACGGTGATCGTCTCTCTGCTGTTCCAGTTTTTGGATGGATAATTTAGCCTGACTAAATTAGCACCGCAACGTCCCACCTGTGGAGGATATCCAGTTCTTTGAATTGCAGTGACGAAACCAGTATGTTGCCTGGGGAAAGGACGGCAGTGGAAAAACCACTCATGTGCAGTGACCGATCCCTGGGCCATAGACCTGAACCCAAGGAAATAGGAGCTCGTTGCCTGAACCACAGCTCCAGCGATGTTCCAGTGGATGCGCCTTGGAACCTCGCTGGATATAGATCAAAACATACAACAAACAAACATACAACAATACCCACACCTTCCCCCTTAAGAAGGGGATAGGTATGGGTATAGAATCCCCAGAAGGTCGAAGAAATTTTGGAAATCAATTTAGGTGCAAAATGCGGTCTCGCCATAAAATTCAGCGAAAGGATTTTTATCTCCATGGCGAAGTTTTTTATTCCCAGCCAAATTATGGGAGTTGGCACCCTCGAAGTGGCACATCATTGTTTTTGTTGCCTGTTGCCAGCGGAGCCATCCACGCACTATTCCGAACTGGAAAGCAGTTCAACAAATTGCATTCTGGCTTCAGAACTCTTCACATGGTTATTTCGTTTCTTTCGTTTTGTTTGGAACTTTTACATCCCGACTCAAGAATTATTGAATTCAATTGAATTGACAATGACAGTCAATTATTCAGTGCGGTCTTCAATGGAGAGTACAACAACAAGACGCAAGACAAATCATTGCAGAATAAAAGTCAATTGGTTTGTGTTGCTGGAAATGTGAAGAAAGCCAAGAAGCGGAAATCGAATGCAACCCCGCAGAGGATGTGTTGCATGGAAAACGCAAAATGGAAGCGGCCAGCGGCCAGCGGCGGTGGGCCAACACATCATGGACACGGCACACAAAGAAAGTCACGAATGCAAACAATGACTGGCCAGCTGGTGCTTCGAAGGACGCAAAATTCGTTAGGGTCACCACAAAACATGAACAACGGTGTTTAAATGCCAGAGAAACACCAATCGTAAGAGTACACGGATTTTTTCCATCAAGAGCCAAAAACAAACTGACTGGCTGGTTCACTGTTGTGTCAAAACGGGCCCAAAATTTATGTCCCCATTTGCCAATAAAGTTTTTGCGACAGGTCCCGATCACCAAAAACATCAGCCTTTTCTGTCTTTTATGGAGAAAGACAAATCATGATCACTGTGTCCGCGGATCGGGGGACTGGGATAGAACGGACTGAGGCAGAAGTGGACTGAGGCAGAATTGGACTGAGGTAGAATTGGACAAAGGAGGGAGTTTTGGAGGGAGGTTTTGCTTGGAGGTGGTAGCTTACACCTGTCCTAACTTAACGTAAACCTAACCTGACCTAACCTAACCCGCAGAAATGAAAAAAATCAGCCTCCAAAAATGCAAAAATTCTGCCTCAGTCCAATTCTGCCTCAGTTCGTTCTGCCCCAGTCACCGGTCCCGTGTCCGCAGCATGACGAGAGAATGGGAAAAGCCGCAGTTGCGAAAACAGAGTTTGACGGCCAATGTCGGCTGCAGACAAGACAGATGTCGCTCAGGAGTGGGACAAATGAACAGAAGATGCATGATTGCTTCCGGTGCCTCTCTGTTGACGATCGAACGTTTCACCGCGGCAATTCAAAGTAAAACACCAAAAGACAACAACAAAAGTGGGAGAGAAACGTTCAGGAATGTATTGCTCTTTTTGAGAGACAAAGCGACAAAAAAGAGCAGTCGACACCTGTCACGGTCCAAAACTGCAAAGCGCGATGTGCCACAGCGCCTAATTGTAAAATCAATACTCAATTGAAAACGCATTTGAATTAAACGAGGCCATCGGCACCGGACGGACCTGGAGTCATTTTGGAGCCGATTTCCATCAAGTTTGCAGCATCAAACACAATGTGAAACATGAAAAACTGAACAGAAATAAAGTTGTCACGCTCAGGACAACAAAGGCGCTGGGCCAAGCCAATTATGATTGGCCATTACTTGTTCGATAACAATGTACAGTATCCGTGTAGCCAATGGCACACTCGCAATTATTGTGTTTGTGGCAGGTTGAAATGCAGCCAAATTTGACAGAAAAAAGTTTGACAACTGGGCGCATGGTACATCGCTGAAAAACAGACAGACGACCATTTGCAGGGAATGAGTCAGGAAACAGACGCATTTTCGGAGAATGAGTCAGAGAGACAGACGAGCATTTGCGGGGAATAAGTCAAGAAACCGATGATCATTTGAGTGGAGAATGAGGAAAGAAAATAGACGAATATGAGTGGAGAATGGATGAGGAAAACAGACGAGCATTTCCGGAGAATGAGTCAGAAATACAGGCGACCATTTGCGGGGAATGAGTCAGGAACCAGATGATCATTCGAGTGGAGAATGAGTAAAGAAAATAGACGAATGTGAGTTGAGAATGGATGAGGAAACAGACGAACATTTGCGGAGAATGAGTCAGAAAGACAGGCGAGCATTTGCGGGAAAAGATTCAGGAAACAGACGATCATTTGAGTTGAGAATGAGTGAAGAAAACAGACGAACATGAGTGGAAAATGGGTGAAGAAAACATACGAGCATTTTCGGAGAATGAGTCAGAGAGACAGACGAGCATTTGCGGGGAATGAGTCAGTAAACAGATGATCATTTGAGTGAAGAATGAGGAAAGAAAATAGAGGAATATGAGTGGAGAATGGATGAGGAAAATAGACTACCATTTGCGGGGAATGACGTCAGAAAACAGACAAGCATTTGCGGGGAATGAGTCAGGAAGCAGAATATGATTCATGTTGAGAATGAGTGAAGAAAACAGACAAGCATGAGTGGAGAATGAGTAATGGAAACAGACGCACGTGAGTGGAGCATGGATGAGGAAAACAGACGAGCATTCACGGATATTGAGTCAGAACGACAGACGAGCATTTGCGGGGAATGAGTCATGAAACAGGCGATCAATTGAGTGGAGAATGAGGGAAGAAAACAGACGAACGTGATTGGAGAATGGGTTAAGAAAACATAGCGAGCATTTTCGGAGAATGAGTCAGAAAGACAGACGACCATTGCGGGGAAGAAGTCAGGAAGACTGACGATCATTTCAGTGGAGAATGAGTGAAGAAAACAGACGAACATGAGTGGAGAATGGATGAGGAAAACAGACGAGCATTTGCAGAGAATAAATCAGGAAGACAGACGAGTATTTGCGGAGCAGGAAGACCGAAGACAGACGAGCATTTGCGTCAGACGATCATTTGAGTGCATGGAGAATGAGTGAAGAAAACAGACGAGCACTTGAACACAATGAGCAACAGACCAGCATTATTTACGTTGAATACGAGCATTTGCGCAGAATGATTCAGGAAAACAAGACATTTGAAAAGAAAATGGGACTGAAAACGGACAATTTTGCGCAGAACGAGTCAGGAACCTGACTCGTTCTGCGCAAAATTGTTCGTTTTCAGTCCCATTTTCTTTTCAAATGTCTTGTTTTCCTGAATCATTCTGCGCAAATGCTCGTATTCCACGTAAATAATGCTGACAAGACATTTCAGAGGGACAGTCGAACATTTGAAAGCAGAACGGGTCAGGAAAAGAGAATTGGGAAAAAAAGAGACACAACAGCAAGCCTGATTTTTCTCGACAAGGGAACAAAAATCAGGCTTGTTGTGTCTCTTTTTCTCCCAATTATAGATTACTGCAGCGAAATTTATATTTGTGCTCCCAAAGGCTCTCTGCAAAAAGTTGAAAAAATTTTCAATATGCTTGTGAAGTTTGCAACTGGACTCAGAAAATGTGATCATATTAGTGGGGCTGTTAGCGAACTTGGCTTAATTAGACCAACAATTCGTCGAAAAGTTAGTCTCGTGACGTTATTGCACAAGTCTCTCCAGCATAAATCGCCTCCCTACATTTACGATGTGATAACTTTTTCTTCACATTCGTACCCAACTAGATTTTCTCAGTTGCCACAGGTCTATTCTCATAAGACAGCAATTTTTGAGAAGAGTCCTCTCTACCAAGCTGTTCTTATGTATAGATCCCTCCCGATCCAATGTCACACGGAAACGAGTATTCATCGCTTTAAAAGGGCTGCTGAATCATATTTTCGACTCCAGCAGGACTAAATTTCGTGTATATGTGTTATGTTTGAATGTCCTTGGTTTTCTTTTATTGTGCTTGGATTTTTTGTCATTCTCTCCTTTTAATGTGAAAATGTACATAAGTTGCCTGTAAGAGTAGCAGTATGCTAAAGGCCGCTCATTTCTTTGAAATAAAGTCTTTTTGATTTGATTTGAAACATTTGCGCAGAATGAGTAAGGAACACAGACTAACATTTCAGAGAAGAACGTGATAGGAAATACGAATCTTTGCGGAGAATTAGTCAGGAATACTGCACAGCGTTCAGAGAATTGGGTAAATATTGCCTTCGGCCCAAACATTCAGACCAACGCAACAACTAAAATAAGTTTTCTTATCAATTATGTTTCTTTTTAGCCTAAACTTTACTTTCGACTGGTCCTATTTACCTGTCAAGTGGGTCAAAAAATTGCCGTTAACAAAATTTTGGGCGGAATGAAAAGATGGAAACCCTCTTGAGACATTTTCAAAAGCAAAGGCAGGCGGGCGAAGAAAACCAGAGACACGGAAGGGTCGAAATGAAAATGAGGGAAAAGACCGGGGGTAGAACGGCGCTTGGATCGACAGCGAGAATAAATGTGGCGGGGGTGAAGGTGTCTACCTGACAAGCCGGATATGGCCGGAGAGAGAAGAGGGTCCAAATGAAAAATAAGCTGGAAAAGTAACGGCAGAAAGCGAATAATAACATGGTAGTTACAATAATAACAATGACGATAAGAGCAGAAATGAAAAAAGAAATTGGAAGGAAACGGTGAAGTTTTTTCATCTGCTTTAATCTTTTCAGACGAACAGAGCACGATTTAACCATTCCACTCCACTTCCACACGGAATCGCGGGAAGCTCAAAACTACCGTTGAGGCAGGAGTGGGTCTGAAGCGCACCTCCACCATCGCAGAGAGAGGTGTGCCTACCAGAGAGGTCAGAATGAATTTTAAAAGGAGGCGGGATATTAACAGACGGATGCGGAAATGCAATATTCCATTTTCAACTGAGCTTTCTGCATTATAAATTGCTGAAAAGAAGTTCCCATCCAAAAAGAGGGTGCAACTCCTGTAACCACCTTGAGGACGTGCTGGTGAAAACCGAGTTTCAACAAAAACTCGGACTTGTGTTAGGAATAGGTACTTCTGCCTTCCGCTTGAAGTTTATTTTTCAATTGTAATGAAACAGAACACATGCAGGGTGACCATTTGAAACCAAGCTTGATTGTTCCAGTTGGGTGATTCATTTCGATCGTGAAATCGTCCCGCGACGCATGAACCCGAGGACAGCAAGCGATTGCTGCTTTCTCTTCTGGTTTAGACAGACCTTGGACTTGTGTGCCATTCTGGCGGTCGATCCTGTGCCATTGTGGCGGTTAGATCCTCGGCCTGCAACCGCTTGCCAACCCAATATTCAGCGTTTTTTCAATGCCCGCCTTTATCTGATGGGAAGAATTGAAATGGAAGAATGAAAATGCCTGCAATGAAATCTTTTTGCATCATTCGTACAATGCATGGGTCCAGCGTGCACTCCCAATCTATAGCCAAGTCTTGAGCATCGTCAATGGATAAAAACCCACCGTGTATGATCCCATACCATACGCCTCGCAGCCAGCCCTCCTTGCTCCGAGAATAGCTGAAAAAGTACGCACAAAAAAACAGGCCCGCTCGGCAACCGGAAATAAAGAATAACAGGCCTTCTCTATATTTTTCATATTCCTCCGGAACTGTGAAGAGTTCCGGTTTTGAAATTTTCAAAATGCGTGGGTGTTTCGAGAGTATGCCTGCCCGCAATGGCCGGACTTTGAACAGCAACGGCTCGGTTTTCAAATGTGTCGGGTAGACATAAAATGAAACGGTTGCACATTTTCGCTCTGGGGAGGACACGATCAAATGCAAAAGGGATGGTTTGACAACAATAACCATGCTTTTTCAGCGAGTGTCCATCATTCTGAAATGGGATGATAGCCATGTATGGTTGTACATAGTGAAGGAACTTTTGGGACACCCCACTGATTGGGCAAACACGTTTACTTGATCGGAAATTGGTGGAATTGGAAAAAATATTGCCACTCCGCGGTGAAGGACCAAACCGGCAAGTGCAAACGGATAACATCGCAGCTCAGTTTTTTCGATGGCAGCAGAGCTTTACAGGGAGTACAGAAGTCTGCGACGAAAAGGTTTGAAATCACGAAAACAGCAATTCAGCAAAAACAACATTTCAAAAACAGGAATTACCTGATTCTTCCTGTTTCGGCCTTTTCCCTGAAATTTCCCTGATTTTCCCACCACGGCTAAATTCCCTTGCTTTCCCCTGATTTTCCAGTTTTTCCCCGATCGCGCAGAGCACCCTGTTTTTCCTGTGGCCAAAGACTTTCCGACCTCCTGCATGCATATATTGCAGTTCCGCTTGAAGTGCCGACATCCGAGGTTTGAGCTTGAAAAAGTTTCAGATCACAAAATTTGATAAACACAGCAAAGTTAAATTTTTGTGTGGCTTGACTTTTAAGTGAAAAATGGTCAGAGGTATTTTTAAGCCCTAAAACCCACCTCCAAAGGTCACCAGTTTTAGCCAATTTTCTTCCAGTTTTACGCACATTTTATGACTCAAGTTTTCATGACTCAAGTCGAATCTCAGCCAAGTCACGTCTCAAAAATCGGACTGTTGCATGTTAAAAGCATTTCTTTTAACTTGTATACCTGCACCAATCGGCACCTCTAACATCTTCTGCTTTCCAAAACCAAAAATTGGCTCCGAAACACAACGATAAAGTGGAAAAAGCACCCGATTTTCTTCACAAGATCAATCGAACTGAAACACAGAAGATTAAATTCAAGCAAAATGATAAGCACGCACAGCACAGAGTACCTATCTACGGGAGAAAAAAGGAAATTTAAGGCTCAAACAGATAATAAATCAGGAAAATTCTCCACTTCCTTCAGGAAAATCTTCGAAGCAAAAGGGCTGTGGAGAAAGAGCAGGTGCGGGTGCCACAGCTATATAAACTTGCTGGTAATATTGGGAACTGAAAAGTGGCGTGCACACGCAAAGTCGACGCTGCGCCTGCAGAGAAGATAATGGAGTTTAATTTAGTGAGAGATTTATTCCTCTTTGAATACACCTGTAGGATACAGCAATAGCGATGCAACGCAAATCAAGGTTAAAAAGAAGAAGCCTTGTAAATTTCTCGCGGCAACAGTTCGGAATACCTGCCGACATTGAACTGAACGAGTTATCACCATCAAACGAGCTCTGCGATATACTTAAAGCGAACTAAACCGAACCTAACCTGACCTAAACTAATCTAACCTATCCAAACACACCTATCCTAACCCATCAGATCCTGCCCCATTTTGGCTGTTTGAGCGTGTATGAAAACTCGTCCAGTTCAGCTTTTTTCATATGTCGCAGGTGTTCCGAACTGCAACCATATCGTCAATTCAACGCTTCAAAGAACGAACAAACCCTTTAGATAGCAACACAGCCAAGGGAAAATATTTACGACCCCTCACGGAGAGATGGTGCTCTCCGCAGAAAAATGTGGCCGAACGAAAAAAGGGGAAAAGCCTACCGAGAGAAAGAAAGGAGAAAAAGCCTGAAGTAGGCTAAAGGGCTGCAGCTGGAACATGAGCATCCCATGTGTCGAGAGTAACCCCTCAAGTAAACACCTCAAGTAACCCCTCAAGAAGTAACCCCTTCCACCCTGTACACAACAATGATGAAACCACGAAAAGGACAGTTATAGCCTGTGTCCAAACCATCCAGAAAACATTGTCCTGTTTATCAATCGAAAGTCCTCTCGCATGCTAGTGAGATTATGTTCCACATCAGCGGAAGGGATTCCTTCTGTGACGCTGCGGCCATATTCGGAGAGCGACGAACTTACCGCAATGGAAAGACAGCAGAAATGCAGGCGGATATTAAAAAAGAAGGCCGGGGAACGAAGCCGCATGTGTCGCCACCCCACAGAAAACACGTGGTGCACGCATCAGGACAACGGAACAACCCGCAATTGCCAATTGAAGAAAGCCCCCTATATTGGAAATACAATATGAAAAATCTGATCAGGCATATAAATTGGAATATTTCAATATCATTATGAAATTGGAAACGACACGACGCGAATGAAAGCGCAGCACGCGCCTCCGCGTTTCACACGCGCAGGCAGGCCCACTGTTCATGGGGGAGAGGAAATTTGGCAGCAAAACACGCAGAGATATCAACGCATCCTGATGATGCTGCTGCCACGGATGCGTCGTCCAAATGTTGAGCATTGCGACCCGCGAAGGGCGAAAAGCAAAATTGAAACTGATGCACACAATTGCCAAATTTGGAAAACCGATTTCCAAAAACAACACGCGCAAGTTGGCAACATTATGTCAGTCGTTGATGCAGGGAAATATCACATTTCAAGTGTATGATGAGAGACGCAATAAGGCTGAAATTTCCAGCACAAATTGATTTTTTTCCGAATGCATGGGTGAATTGAATATGAGGGGAAAATTCAATGGGAGTTTATCACCGCAAATGGATTGAATTTGGAACACATGGATTGAATTTTGGAACAAAGTCGTGAAAATTAAAATGACTCTTTTGCTGCATATGTGAATGTGGCCGCAGCCTTGTAGCATGCAGTGGAATTTCAATTTCAGTTCTTCGGTTCTTTTTAGTGTCAGGAAATTTTTCGGTGGCATGCACGTGTCCGCAACGTTCTTTAAAACGTTTTCGTGAAAGTTTACGTGCGGCTTCAACGTTGTGGTACGGTGGAATTTGAGAAATTTTTCATAAACACAGATCGTCACAGCAACGTGCGCCCAGATCATGAATTGCCACCAAACAGAAACATGCTGGCATTATCCCACACGGCCCTTGACGTCGTTACATATTTTTGCAGAGTGGCGCAATTCCAGTCTGGGGCAGATCCCTCTGTAATCAGAGTTTGGAGAGTGGTTCCGATGGGGAAGACCTCTGATGGGTTCTTGAGTTTCAAATACGGGTTTCCCATGGGCATTCCACCACAATTATTTTGATGCTTCATGTTTCCTTTGACATTATCTCGCTGTCTTGGGAAAATTGCATCAGCAGTCTCATTGGATACCATTGTTAGACAGACACTCGCAGCTATCTCCTCAGAAAAATTCGGTATGAACAAAAAAAAAACTGCGAGGCGAATGCCACACAGGAAGGTCTTCACGAAACGCCACGTTCGATACAATCTATCTGACGGAGAACAAGATGGAACACAGATGGAAGACCACCTTCTGCAACTCAAAAGCAAGAAAAAACAGGTTTCGCAAGAAGAGTGCATCAGGAACCGGGTTCGATTCCACCTCAAAGGTGATTTTTTCGTTTTTGCCACGGAAAAGCCACAGAGAGTTGCCGTTGCAGCAAGGTGATGCCACCCAAATCGCATGGTGCTTGGAACGTGATTTCGGGGAGGCCATATCACGGAGACGGTACCGTGCCAGGGAACGTTCCCGCCACGTTATCTGCCACCGAAAAGGAATGTATGGCCGCAACGTGGGAAGTTCTATATGTTACAACAGGTTGACCGATGTTCCAGCAGCAAAATGAGAAAAGTTTAATGATGCGAAAATCACGGATATCGGATTTCTGGAAGGATGCGTCCAGCAGAATGGATTTTTTACTTTTATTTTTCAATAAACATTGCGCCGAATCCACGAAATTGTAGACGACAGAAATTTCGTTGTTCAAAAATGTTGCCAGGAAAGTAAAAGATCTTTTTGGCTTTTTTCAACAATTTTGAATTTGGAGGGCAATTTGGAAAACGTCGACACACGACCGATTTTCCACAAGCCCATATCGCTGCAGGTCATTTGAGAGTCCAACAACATTTGAAGAAGGAATGGGTACAGCATCTGGAGGACATTCATCGAAAGAACCAGACGCTTTGCTGCAGCATGTACAAGCTGCACAAGTTCGTTGATATGGAAAAAAGGGAAAAAGCGTTCTGCTATCTGTGCAATAAGTTAGCCGAAAAAAGCCATGAGAGAGTGAGAGGGAGACAGTGAGAGAGAGAGAAGAGGGAAAGGGAAGGAGAGAGAGAGAGATAGAGAGAGAGCGAGAAAAAGTTTTAGAAGTTCAGTCACATTCGCATCGAGATATGAACGCCGGTACCTGCATATTTAACTAGCTCAGATAACCCAATTATACTAATGAACGAAAGATATACTTTTTTCGACACGTTGATCTCTGCGTCCTTCCATCTTTACACGAATAACATCACAGCTTTTGAATTCACCGAGTCGCTACGTCGCACAGAAACCTATAGCGCTAATAATATCTGCTCGGAAAGGGCAAAGTGGAAATACGTTAGAAAACTCGGAATTATTAATTTTTCACCATGAACATGGTGCATGTCCATAGGATGTGAGTGCCGCCTTTTGTTCCTTTCACCGACATGAATCTTTTGAAATGTTTCACATTCATGAAGTGTTTCATAAAATTGTTTTGAAAGTGTTTTGAGTGTCATGAAAGTGTTTTGTGAAACACTTCATGAAGTGTTTTTCAACACAGATTTCGGAGCAAAAAATCGTTGCACAGTTGGCCTTATAAGCTCCCAGCAGAAAGTTTTGGAAGGCTCGTATTCACACCCGGTGCATGCAGATGGAAGTGTGCGGCTCTCCTAGAAACCCATGACCGTAAGGATGCTATCCCAATAAAAAAGATTCATGTGTCTCCAACAGCCATCACTAACTGGGGAAGTGAACTGCCCGGTGGGGAGAAACCCTTCGCCGAATGAAAACTTGCGATGCCTGATCGATGGCTCATTGACTGATAAAATCATGACTGGGGATTTTGATGTCAAAAGTGAAAGTTTTACCCCGGGCATTTCGCTCTACCGAAAACCGAGATGCCCCAGAAACCATCTAAAACTCCCAGAAATCGAAAAACACGATAAACAGTGGGGCCCAGTTCACAGTTCGAGCCTCACTTGGCTCTCTATTTTTCATCCGATAACAATTTTCATCGTCAAAGCTGAAAATGAAATCTGGGTTCGAAAAATCCGGAAACAGTTACACGAGAAAACGAGGACGCTAGAGGGTTATTTAATTGCCAGGAGATATTTATCCCCCCCCCCCAATAATAAAGCCTAACATCCCATTATTTCCAGCGTAACATTACAACCGTTCGTTGTTGCGATCATGGGCCCATTTGTTCACAGCGTATACATCTTGCAACCATATGGGCATGAAGGCCTCGTCATTGGTAAGTTTATTTGTGCAGGGAAGATAACAACACAATTCAAGTTTTTTGAAGTTTTTAATTAATTTTTATCTGCAACAGCAGGCGCCCGTCGTGTTACTTGAATGTTAGAAACATTCAAACTGATTCAGGATCCAACAGCAAATGTCAATAAATGAAGTTGTTACCAATTGGCACCAGAATCCAAGCTATAGCATGCGTTGAGATTTACCCAGAAAAGTTATTTCAGATTCGGGGTTGAAGATATGCGGAAAACTTGAAAATAATCAGAGGCCGAGCAAGAATGCACCCACAGGCCAGCAATGAAATTGAATTTTTCACAGGCCATGAACCATTTCAGTCGCAAGATAAAAAAAAACAAACTACTCGTAAGGTTCTGTGAGATATGAAAGAAGACGAACACGGAGGCAAGGGAGATTTTGCGACATTCAAATATTTTATGCCACAAAACATGGCAACATTTTGAATCGCTGCCCGTGCGACTCGAGGAAGGATTTCTTCAGCATCTTTCACACAACACAGGTCAGGTTTTGACCGCACAATTTTCACAAAAAAAGAGTCATCTGAGGTTTTGGCCAGAAAAGGTTTGCCTTTTGACCCATAATTTGCATTTTATAAAATAAAGTAAACGAAACAATTCAGCTTTCGAACATCGCATAATAACCCTTCGTACGAAAGGGCGACCTCCGCAAGTCGGTACCCCGCAACACGAATATATCTTTGATACAATACCTTTCAAAAGTCTCTAAACAACCCCAAATGAGTGCATTGCATAGTTTCAAGGAAATCACGGAAGCTTCCATGTCGCGCTTCCTTTAATTCTGCGCAAATGCTTGCTGTATCTGAGCAGCACACAACACAATCGTGGTTTTGAAATTGTGCAAATATAGGAATGTAAAAAAAAGACTGCAAAACCGAATTAATTCGCAGGAGAGTTTTTAAGGATGCTGTATTCCATGACCATTCAATGACATTTTCATGACTGTCCAATGTTTGAAAATTATGAACACTTTTTGTGTTTTGGCGTCGCAAAATACTCGCCGTTATTCCTGTCACGCGTAACTGCAGTTTTGTCACGTGAAATTGAGTTTTCCCGATGGGGAAAACTCTATGGTCTGCGGGAATAGCCCATGAATAGCTCAGGATTTCGGAATTTCTCGATCCTATGACCGATAAGAGTTTTGACGATCTCCCGAAAATCGCTTGACAATACCTTGCGGAAACGAAGACGGATAACAAAACGGAAGGCTTCGGCCAAAGCAGCGAATCCTGTGTCCCAGCCTGCTGCGGGGAAATGATAATCATAAGACTCCTTAAAACAAAGGAAGGCCGCAGGGTTACACCAAACCGATTAAGACAACATTCAAATCGAATTAGGCACAATTCAGTGAACTTTCAGCAAAGGGCAAAGCGGGTCCATCGCCGCTTTCGCACACAGCATTAATTAACAGTTGCAGGCGCCCTTTGCGCTAAAGGTTCCGAGCTGAGCTGGAAGGGTTTGCTTTCATACACGCTTTGAGAACTGCTCTTGCTGTGCTCTGAGAAAACCGCGACGTGCTCAGCGACCAGCGTGCGAAAAACTACAGTTTCGCGGAGAAAATAAACAAATCCGCGAATGGTAGAGGGAAACTATAGAAACTTTGTAACTCAGGCTTTCTGGTCGGTTGAATAATGGTTTATGTACAGGGTGATCCCCTAATTCGGATTTCAGTCCGTTGCTTTTCGAGAATTGTACATTTTGTAAAAATTGTGAATGGGAAACAACTTCGCACATATGACTTGCGTAAAAAAGACCAAACGAGGTGTTTCGGATAAATGTTAAATGTTCCACATGTGAGCAGTCATCCCATCAACATCATTCACGTTGACAGGATCTGTTGTCCCTTCTCTGCGAAGTTATCTCCTTTAAAAAAAAATTCTGGATTTGCAACTTTGCCTGGATGCTGTCTTTTTTCTGCCAGAAAGCGATAAGCGCATCTGCAAAAGCTGCCTGAATTGTCGGCACAACCGCTCCATTTTCAAGAAAGGCACCAAAATCTGATCCACGCACAAAACTCCGTGCATGCCTTCCAGACATATTCGTTTTTCGAGCGTCGAGCGAGCAAATGGTGAATTGTCCCTTGGGTGGTTTCTCAAAGGCACCCCGCAGAATATAAAGCACGATAATTTCCCGACGCATATTGTATGAAAAAGGGGTATTATTATGTACCTGAATGCGGGTGAAGGAGGAAATCACAATGGCACACAGCAAGCAGCAGCACTTCGTGAAGCCCGGCGGGAACTGGACCGCAGCATGGAGCTGAATTGCGGTCTGAAATTGCTTCAGGCGCGCGGAGCAGAACCGGAGGCGCAGCAGACAACTTTCAGTCAAATTGTGACGGAATTGTCACGCTATGTTGAACCTTTGAATGGAACAGCCTACATGTACGTGTAGCCCGAGGAAATTTGGAGCTATGAAAACGGAAAAGCGAAAATAAAGCTTATTAGTGCCGTTGCTGAACGACCTGAAAAAAAGAAACCCTTTGATAAACCCCGCAAGTTCGGGCAGAAAAGCCCATTGTCAACAGAGCGCTAAACTAATAAAGCACGCTGGGTGGCCTACCCCTCCACCTTGCTCACCCCCACCCCACCACCCTCTTCACCTTCCCTGGAGACGGCATGGAAATCTTTTGTTTGATTTCATTCCCAAACCAAGCACACCTAAGGGCCAAAATTCGCCGCAAAGTAATTTCAAACACGAGAAAAATCTTTCGCATAGCCTTTCTGGAACGCCAATGTTCCACCCACCACCCGCTTCAACCCTTGTGGGAGGCAAGAACGAAACGAACGTGCGAAAAAGAGGCGGTGCAGTTTCATTTGCTTGAACGGGTCACTGTTCGCCAGCTTCGGTTAAATGTTGGAATGTTGTGTCCGGCTCAGTCTGAAATTAAAAACGCATTTCCGCATTTGGAAGCACGGAAAAGCATGGAATTTGATAGACTTCCAACCTGTTTTCAACCGGTTAATTTACTTTTTCCATAGGCGGATTTTCAATGGCACAATGGTCTTTGCGAACTTTCCATTTATCGTTGTCGCCAATTCTCTCATCGTTGTGGCGATATCTCATGCGTTTTGAAATGCCCACCGCAAGAGCTCACCTTTACCAGACAAGTCACCCTTCGGAGGCAGGGTTACAAAATGAATGAATGAATGAGTGAGTTAGTCGTTTATTTTCAGGGTTGCCTGCCCCCTTATCAAACAAATGCCATTGCAACAGAGGCAAAAATATGACAGAAACAGATCAACACACCCATTTCGCAGTAAAACCCATGAAAAATAAAGAATAAATCCAGTGAAAATGAAGAATCCAGTGAAAATAAAGAATGAAGAAAATGAACTAATAGACGGTGCTGGAAATATACATTAAAAGGGAGATTGAATGTGGACGCCGGCAACTGATTCCACTCAGCTATGGTTCTCGACAAAAAAGAAAACTTCCCAACGTTCTTTTGAAAATCAATTAACCTGATTTTTTGCTCGTATGGTCTCGACGAGAATAAAAATGCGACTGCTTTACATGGTCCAAAACCTCACCCCATCCGCCAACATTAGAAAAAAAGGGGCTGATGCTCAAACACAACATGCCCATCGGTCATCCGCATATCATATTTTTTTTCTCATGCCTTTTCATGACAGAGTGTGCATGCAGACGGCAAGCCACGTTGGAGGATTATCCAGCATGCTGCACATGAAGCCTGACCCACCTCGGGGCAAGAAATGGCAAATGCACATTATTTGTTGTTCCTTGTTTATGCATCTTTTCGGAGCAGAAATGCCCAATTTGATTCATTCCGAGCCCTCTTAGCATCCGGCATTACGAACAGAAACACTGCTAAAATGCACTGATATTTGGCTGACGGACAACATTCGCAAGCCTGTCAAAAAAACTTTTTCATTTGCAAAATTTCCCTAAGAATGGTAAAAAAACTTTCCATTTCAACCAATTGCCAATTCTGACAACGAACAAAGGAAATCTGCCAGATGGGGGCTTGAGAATGTTGAGTGCATCGCCTGCATCCTGCGACGCATCAGCCAAACATTTGAATGGTACCTGAACCTGTTCTCGAGAGCTATTTGCCGGAACAGTTCAAGAAAATACATCCTGACCAAGTCATGTGGGGTCGAGTGGTCGACCAAGCCATGTGGGGGGTGGGACCAAGTCATGGGGGGGTGGGACCAAGTCATGTGGGGGGTGGGACCAAGTCATGTGGAGTCAAGAGAGGGTGGTCGACAACCTTCGCACCTCTTCGTAAACAAACTCAAGATTCCAGGATCGAGAGATAGAGTTTTCAAGACAGAAGGCAAGGACAGCGAAATCCAATTTCTCATGATACCCTTTTCTTCTGCTCTCTGAACACAAAAGAATAAGAAAGGCAAACGAGGTCGAAAAACAAGAACCTTTGGCCCATTTTTAAGAAGATTTTTTACGCGAGGTAAGGAAAAATAGCTATACAGGGTGTTTAGTAAATGGCTCCCGTAAACCGGTTTTTCGGAATATCCTGATTCCCCTGAGGAGAAATGATAGAGGGAAGAATTTTGCTGCTACCCCCCATTTCCAAGATATGGAGCCTCAAAGTTCCCAAAAAGAATTTTTGAATTGAATTACTTTATTTCTTTAAAAGGCGTACACCATTAGAATCTTATAGGTAAACACTGAAATACAATGAAAGGCATAAAAACACACATGAAGAACAAGAACGCTCAATAGTCTGATTAAGTGATATAGACTGGAAGAGAGTATGCTGGGTCAAGAACGGACTATCTAAGATGTGGAATGAAGTCTCGTAAATCCAAATTTATAACAAAATTTTAGAGCCGTTCAAAAAGTTTTAATCGACTAATCGAAATACCTACCTCTCGGTAATGACATCAAGGCAGCGCTGACAGGCGTTCTTGCAGAATAGGAATGCTTATTGGCTGTTCAAAGACACTCCAAGGGAGACTATTCCAGTCACGCACTGTTCTCGTTATGAAGGAGTATTTCCCAACCTCACGCCGGAAGCGAACAGGATTTATTTTAAAGTTATGGTCATGTCGGGAACAGTAGGTTGGGAGGTCAACATAATTTAACAGCTCTCCCCAGCCGCCAACATTAGCTAGCACTTGAAAAAGGGAAACCAACCTAGCTACCTTCCGTCGATGTGCCAGTGACCTCCAACCTAGACATGATATCATTTGCGTAACACTGCTAAAACGTCTATAGTCACCAACTACAAATCGTGCGGCTCTGCGCTGCAACATATCCAGGATATGAGAGTCACCCACTTGGAACGGGTCCCACGCTGAGCAGCCCCAGAGCTTCCCCAACTTTTTGGGAAGCTCTGGGTCTGTTACTTTTGCCCATAAAGGTCCCATCTTTTGAGAGTGGGTTCCTCTTGAGAAATATTAAAGAAAAGATACAGTAGTCAAATGCGGTCCGGTGCACCAATTTGCTGATATGAATGAACTCCCAAAAAATCACTCTAGGAAATGTACGGAAATTTCAGTTGGGCTATTTTTCAATTTGGGCTGATTTCAATGATTTGGTTGCTATGCGACTGAAATGTGGCAGCCTGGCATGAACATGATGCTTTTTGATCCACTCTGTATTCACTCGCATGCGGTGAATTCGAAATGAAATTTTGAAAACTTGCGTCCCGAAAAGGGAATCAGTCATGGAGAAATGATCTGGATCGATGTCCTCGAAAGTCGGTGGGTCAATCCAAAATTCATTCCTCCAGGCGATAACCTCGCCTCAAAATAAGAAAGGTCAAATAGAAATATGGTGCACCTCGAGCGGTGACGGTGCAGTCGTAACATGGTCGAGGCGACGGGGGCAAGCAGACGAAGGGAAACAGAAGGATTGGCAAAGGATACATCGGCACAAGGAGGCAAAGGAAAACCGAAAATAAAAAACCAATTTCGAAAGGATAACGGCTCTTCCTGACAGCGGCAGCAAGAGGGCAGAGGCAAGCAACCTCGGATCGGAAGACAGCATGAACTGACAGAAAACGCGAAAGAGCAGAGCATAAAAATAACCAGGTCGCCAAAAACTGGAACAGGCATAATGGGAGCCATAAAACATCCCCATATAGGCAGTTGGAAAGCAGGCATGCCTTAACTTGGCTCATTGAACCAGGCTCAGGAAGCGGGCCTTCGTCCGATTGGCATCACACAAGCGCAGCATTGGCTAATCAGAACGGGAAAGGTTATGGGACGGCTGATAGGCCTATCTGTTCCGAGCTATAGCTATCCGTTGGCAAAAAAACACATAGAAAATAACGGGAGGAGCTGAAAACAAACCCGAAAAAACACGGTCTTCGTCGGTATCGCCTACTTCGTTAGTTCTTATGTCCGAAATAAAAAGCCACTTTCGACCGAGTGCGAGAGGGGTTGTGTAGCAGACGAGGTGGGTAGTCTCCCAAGTCCAAATCCGCTGGCTGGTCGTGGCCAATTTACGGTTAGTCTTATTAAATAGAAAGGCCAGACTTCGGGTCTTAAGCCACTAAGCCGGCCAAAATTGCACTACAGATACGAAGACGGCCATAAAGGGCAACTGCTCCTTTCCTTCCATTGGAGTACGTAAAAGAAAAGGGTCGCGAAAAATGCGACGATATTTTAAACGAGTGCATGGGAGAATACGTACCTTTCAGCCACTTGCAAATTCAAGAAAATGCATCAGTTGCAGTTCACAAATCAGGCTGCGAATTTCCAAGTCCCGCAAAGAAGTGAAATCGAACACGCTGAATCGAAACATACACACACCAAAAAGGAGTGTCGTGACCACAGCATGCCCGCTCAACATCAAGTTATGGCAGGTCAGGTTAGGTTGGCTTAAGTTAGGTGGGCTGGGTAACTTGCATTTGAGATATTTGACTTTGCAATTGAGCGAGCATGTGGTTCAACCAAGATCACCACCTGATGGAATGCTCAAATGCCTTTTCCAGAACGAAAAATTGAAAGCAATCGAAGTTGAAGTACTCAACCATACTTAAATGGTTTATTGGAAGGCTCCCTTTACACGTTTGTTTCCACCCTGAATAATGAACCTCCCAGAATTTGCCGTGAAAAAAAGTCGGTGGCCACTCACGTTACACACCACAAAGTGGTGAATCACCGTCACAAAATTATTTCATTCTTCAAATCCGTGAGCATCCGGTCAGTTTTCTAAGTGGGAACAACACAAAATCACTGAAAGACAGTTCCCAGATCCTTGGAAATCCGGAGCCAATAAATGCACGGCATGACGCGCCAGTGAAAAGCAGAGAATGGGAAAATGCTAAATTGCAGTTATCGAAAAAAAGACAATGGAAGGTGGTTTCCAGAGATTTTGCAAAATCGTTTTCAATGTTTTACAGGTTTTCAAAACTTTTTTTCGTGACAGAAAGCGGTGCCCATGTTGTCGAAGTCCACAAAAGTGGAGTCTGTGGTGGCACCACCATCAGGGTCCCAAGGGACTGCTTCTGGGAGGAGATTTGGGAGATGTGAGACGATCAGATTCACGAATGCTGACACACGGATGACAATTTTCATTTTTTTTACCAAAAATCGTCAGATTTGAAGTTTTTTTCCAATGTCGATTTTGGGAATTAAGGTGAACTAAAAGGTTTCAAGGTTCGCCTGGGAAACCTAAAGAAAATACGAAAAATAAGACAAAACTCAGATAGCGTAAAATCGAGAAGCCACATCTGAACATGTCATCCTCTTTGGCCACATTCGCACTTTATGGCTGTATCTGCGCGTGAACAGGCCTGTCTGACTGCAAATGCCTTCGCTGGATATACATAAATTCACTGGAAAAGCGAACACCTGAAGATCCAGTCATTTTTGCCAATTTTACATTCGGTTGGATGCGACGGACAAAGGAGAATCCTGATAATCAGCGCTGATTCCTCAAAAAGTGGCGCTGTTGCCTCGGAAATCAGATTGCTTGCTTAATTTATCGTTTTTCGCCATTTTCCTGTTTCTCTATGTGTGACCAGCGAGTGAAACCTTTCATTGGCACTTGTTTTTCAGGACCTTTTCTCTTGCTGACTGAGATGTGAAACAACAGCATAATCTAGGTTTAACGACCCATTTGAGAACAAAAATAAAAAGTTGGGGCCAAACGGCGCTGAACCCAAAAGTTGGGTTCAACGTAGGGCAGCTCGCTTCGTGGTTGGAGATTACAGCCGCCGAAGCAGTGTCACTAACATGTTAGTCTCACTTGGCTGGGAATCACTACAATCGAGAATGCGTGTGGCACGACTAACATGCCTGTTTCTGATCCTTGGGAACGTTGGGGGTTGGGGCGGTTTTCTCGGATCTTTAGGCCTGCCAACCTTCTACTCATGCACAGGGACCACAATTACAAACTTCGATCTCAGACTTTTAAAAGAGACATCGGCTTGCATTCATTCTTGGGAAGAACTATCCCGGAGTGGAACGCTCTGCCTGAGAGAGTGTTTGACCAGCCATTGAGTATCCCTATACTACAGGAGCGAATTCGAGATACATTTTTACAGACTCTACCCGACATTCCCTAGGTGCCCTTGGGTGGCATGGTGATGGCATGTTGGGCTATAGTTTTGTTCTGGATAGATGAGACATATGAATCACCTGCTAAAATTTAATGTTCATATTTTTTTGCTTTCTGATTGACCATTTGTTTTCATCTGCATTGATGTTGTTCTCCATAAGTAACTTTTGCTGTTCTGTGGCTCATTGTAACACAGAACAGGTATCTGTACATATTGAAAGGAGGAAACTCCGAAAATATAATCATTCAATCAAATCAATCAATCAATCAATCAAACCTCGTAACGTGGTGCAAACTTCAGCGAAATCCACTGGGCGGCTCAGCAAATCGGCAATGCTATAAGCACAACAACAAGGAAAATGACCACAAACAGCGCAAGTAACACAGCTTACCAAATCATGATATGAACGTTGCAAGGCAAGAAGAAAAAATGCGGAAGCTCTTCAATGCCAAAACAGTTAAAAATGAATCCTGTATCACAATGACCGGCAACGTCCGGGAATCCTGTTGGAAAGGTTGAAACACAAGCCCAGAAAGAATCCCGTTCACGTGGATGAGATCAGTTCAGGAATTACAGTAGATCAGGAATCACTTTGCTGGTGCAAATGTGTTCTCGCAATCAAGCAGCCTGCCGTGATGATCAAAGCAAAGAGAAAAAAAAACTCGGAAGCGATTTGACGGAAAAAAACTTCGAAAAAAGACACACGCTGCAGAGCGCCGCATCTGCATCTGAAGGCGCTCGCTGCCGCTTTACAGATGCACGCCACCACTACTCATGCACAGCAGGCACATATTTCACAGGGCAGCATTTCACACGGCCAGGGATGATGTTGCCTGCTTCGTGTACATATTCCAGATGCATAGGCCCAAAGGCAAACGCCTTTGAAAAGAAAGCAACTCGCCGTGCTTTCCCCTCTACACATTTTTCCCTTTCCCGCACGTACATCGAACCTTTCCCATGTGGCAGCCTGAATGGGCGACTGAAGAGGGGGCTGCCAGGCAACCCCAACCGAAAGCCGCCACACACAGCCTAAACTTGGAGCTGGCAGACTGGCAGCTCTGGCTAGGCTAAGCCCACAGCAGCGCACCCACCAATATCATCATGATAGCTCTTTAAGATTTCTCCAAGCCGAAAAGCGCCTGCAAAACAGACGAACTAAGTGAAACGATGACTGAAACTCGCTACCTATACGAGAACAAGTGAGACTGGGAACACGGCGGAGAGAGGCGAGCAACCACTGAAATAGCAAATCAAATAAAACGGAGAGGGGACGACGGGAAACTGCGAGGGCGACGCAGGAGCAGAAACGCCGATCGATGTGTGGAGAAGAGGATGGAAGGTTTGCCGCCAAATATAGGTTGAACAACAGGCCTCACCGGCCAGGAATGCAGCCCTTAGCCCTTCACAAGAGGTTCTTACCCTTTCGCGACCAATGCCCAGAGCAGGCCCACACACGATAATGTGGGAATTGAAGAGAGGCCGGAAAGTACTGCCAGACAATTCAGAGACTACAGGAAAGGAAAAATATTTCTCCAGTGCAGACACTCGAAAGAACAGACAACCAAGAATTACCGACAATTTTGGCGTTTGGGTATGCAAAACGAGTTCATGCCAATGGCTCAGGAAGAGCGCACATATCCGTAGAGAGCAAAATTTTTGTGCGACCAACGCGGCCGCGGACAGTTGTCATTGTTTTTGTGGCGGACTCGCTGAGGCACGCTCAGCTTTTCCGCGTCGAGTCGAGGACGCCGTACGTTGAATGTTCATGGATTTGGCATTCTCCAGATCGTCCAACGGAACTTTTCAATTCGCCGCACACGATTCCCATTTCTCCCTTTCCAAGAAACCATTGCAATCATATCTGGAAAGCGATCCTCTCTGGCCACTGCATCAAGCGAATTCTCCACCTCCAAATTGGCGTGGGAACGAATCCATCATTTTCGAAAGACGTCTGGGTTTTCAAATGACAAGAAAATATGGGCGAATGGGAGAGAAGAGAGAGGCACTTTTGGCGATGATGAGTTCAGGCAAAAAAGGTGGGAAGGAGACCGAGATATGTGGCTAAGGAACGATGGGAAGCTAAAGTAGAGGGGACCGGGGGTTGAAGGAAGAAAATGTGCCCAACCAGAACAGGATGGACATCAAAAAAGAAAGGATTTAGAGCGGGACGCAGATCGTCACAGATCCATATGGTGTCCCGTGGAAATGACCTGATGATTTTTTTCGGATCTGTGACAGCTGCAACCTGCCGAAGGCGGGTTTTTGCGCCTGCTGGGTCTGTGGAAAAAATTGTTAACCTCACACATACAAGCCAGGCTTGTATGTGTGAGGTTCCGGACGCGATTTTACAAACCCAATATGGCAGAGAGCGTTTTGTGAAGAATGCTCTATTGGGGCCCTGCACTCGCAAGAAAAAAATTGTTTTTTTTGTCTCACCTAAAGCTATCTGAACCTTACCAAACCCCGTCCCCTCTCCGAAAAAACAATGCAGGCGGGGGCCCCGGCCTGCCATCTAAAGTCGCGGCAGGGTTTGTAAACTGGCGGCAGGTATTCCGGACTGCTACCGAAATTTTTTCTGAAAATCCGTGTCGGTAGTTCCAACCCACCGAAATAGTGATCATGCAACACAAGTCATACTTTGGCAGATCTCTATCGTCCCATCATGAACCGGGCCCCCACCCCATGGAATCCTGCACTGCGCAGATTTCTGGAACCTGGAACAATGTGCATGTTTTGTGTGCATTCGTTCTTGTGTCATGTTTCTGCGTGAAAAGGTTTGCTTGAGGACGGTTGTGGCTGCAGACAAAGCACCTTTTTCGTTTTCCAGCACCAGATAATTGTCCATTTTTGCTGAAAAAAAAACTTTTTCATCCATCTTCAGAGCCCCCTGTACAGATTGGGAGGTCGAAGGAGGCGAAAATGTTATGGGCAGGGCCAGCACAGCCCACAGGTGGAACCTGGGATGGAAAATGGAACCAAATAGGAACTGGATATATCAGAAGAGGAAAAAAAGCGTTTAAAAGAAGCGAAAAAGAAGAGCAAAGTGAAAATAAAGAGAAAATATAAGTGCCGCGATAAGGATAAAAGACAATCATCATCATTTAAATGAATCGAAATCCGCCACCGAACCGGCTGGCTGTCTTCTCAAAACCCACACAGAAAGCCCGATCTGAAATGGAGCAGGAGAGAGCAGGAGGAGATTTTCCATTCAACCGATCCCTGACTGCAACCGCTTTGCTTCACACGACCCACCTTGCACCTGGAAAGCGCTCGCCCGTCGACATCCAGCGTGAAATCCAACCGGAAATATACGGGTGCACCGCTCCTTTCCGTCCAAAAACCCAGGTGAAAAAATGCGACGCCGTCAATTTGCGCGTTTTGGTGCAAACAAAGGATGTGACGACACATCATCTTGCGGTTTAGTGCAATGGGTCAGGTCTTAATGAAATTATTTCTGCACCAGCAAAAAGTGTGGTTCCTCCGAAGTCATGCAACCACACCTTCATTGACGCTCAACTGGAGATTTTTCGACAGAATTGAATGCTTGCTGCTTATTAACTCGCCATTGTCACCACAATTTAAAAAATTGGCGAGTAATCCCAGGGAGAAGTGCTCCGATTGCAAATCCGAGGTTGCGGGTACAAATTTCACCATTTACCTGCTTCAATGCTAAAAAATATACCTGCAACCTCGGATTAACGCTATTACGCGGATGCAGATAAGTCAATCCTTGACTGGGTAAGGAGACTTTCCCCGGGGAGAAGTGCTCCGGAAAAGCGTTAATCGGAAATTGCAGGTGGAATTTTTAGAATCGAAGTTACTGGAGAAAATTACACCTGCAACCCAGGGTATCGTCGCCTGTTCCGGAATACTTCTACCAGGGGTTTGAAAACAGCTTTGCAAATGTCGTAAGATGCGCTCTCTTTCGGTCGAAAAGTTCTCAAGGTTTAATGAACTTTCCAACTCAGATTCTCACCCCGTTCCAAAGTGAGATCTCGACCCAAGTGCAGCAGTGCGCCGGAGAGGGAGGTTCACGACCCCAAATCGGATCTGAACTACCTTCAGAACCCCAGACACGCCAATCAGTTGGTCAATCAAAAGATGGGGGCGAAAACATTCTGGTGGCCCGAAATTAAGCACAGCCCATCGAACAGCAAATTGGAAAGACTCCCGAAAGCAACTTATTCCCAACTCGGCAACTCATTCAAATACATCAAACCAACTCAGTCTCAGTCTGCTCAATTGACGTTGCTATCATTTTCTGACTTCAAATGCATCGTTTTCTGACAAAGTTTTGTGAGGACTTAAAGGAAGGCTTTCGAACAGCTCCCGATTTAATCTAACGGAATTTAGACTTGACGCGGAAAAGCTAACAAAATTCATATTTCACCCAGAAACGTGGAGCATATATCCTGCATCTAAGCAACCCTTTAGGAATTCGAAAAACCCATACTCACAAATCCTTACAATTTTAGACTGGCGCAAAATAAATCAGCTCCGAGAAAAATCAGGATCGAAGTAATCCCAAAAGCAGCAAGCACACCCAGAAGGCACCAAAAGCCAGTATGGAGTAAATAAAAGGGGGAGGGTAACTTCACTTCCACTCCCAGGAACCCCTTCTTCCCGTCACCAACCAAGACCCAACGAGAGAGAATGAGAGGCTCAGTTATGGGATGTTCGTTCCTGAAGCGCCCAATATAGGCAAATCTGTCTTTTCTTTCTACCTTGAAAGGCTTGTCTTCTCAAGGCATAATAACTAAAGAAGTCTCAGTTCCGGGATCCCAACCGACTCCCAAACAAACTCAAACTGCAACAAGTAATCCCAGCTATAGGAGTCGCTTTGCCTGCTTCTGTACTCGTAGCCGGATGAAGGAAAAAGCCGGGAATTCGCCGGGAATTTATGCCGATAATAAGAGCTTTATGGAAGATTATGCGATAAAGGGAAGGAAATATTTCCTGGGATATAAAAGACAAACAGAATTGGGAAGGTTCCTGCGCCGAAAAAAGCAAGCCCCACTCCCAGGTTACTCCAGATTCAGGTACAGCAGTTGCAGAAGAATCTGTCCCCAAAATCTACATCAATTAAACACCAAGGAGTGGCTGAACACAATTGCAGCACTCTGTCTCTCACATATTCTACCACTCATGCTTCCATCAGAAACCAAATGGTAGGGAAAGGCCACATTGTCGCAACTGACTGGAAGGAGGATGAAAAAGGGGTGGTCTCAGCGAAGAGTGCCAGATTAAGGGGATGAAACATCCCAGATGTTTGAGAGACATCATGGCCCATCTGAATATTTGATGGGCTCTTTGCAAATATGGCTTTGTTGCATTTTTCAAGGAACCCCATACCCCAGCAAAAAAGCCTGAATTCTGAAGCACATCCATACCGGGAAGACCTAAATGTCGAACTGGTCAGGAAATGTCACAAAATATTTTCTCCACATAACTCGCAATCTCTCAATGGCTCTTTCGTCTCCTGAGACCCTCAGAGAGGAGAGGGGTTGGCCCTGGTTTCACAAACCCTTGAGGAGACCAAAAATCGACCGTCATGGGGTAATTTTACAACAGTTTTACGCATATTTTCAGACATGAATCATTCAGCAGTTCTAGACGATGGCGGTATTCACCAACTTTCCACATGACCACCTCCAGCTCCCAACAATCAATTCCTGGGTTTACAGAATATCAACCGCATATCTAATAACAATGAATACGCAGCTAAGTTACAGACAAGAGAACAAAAAAATTCTCCCTTTTCAAAAGGCGGCATCTTTCCACTGTGAACGGGCAGGCCAGGGAAGACGGGTCATCAATTTTTATGTCACTTGCAGTCAGTAAAACGCAGGAAGAGAGTAAGAGAGAGCCCAGAGGGAACAAAGATCATCATCACCGGACAGAACTGATCTGGTCGTAATTTTAAATTGGAATTGTAAATTAAGTGCACCACAGAAAAATAAGTGGGGTTGGGGTAAGTTTATTTTGGGAGGAGGAAAAAATGGCCGGACAGAAATGACCCAAGAGAAGAATCCAGGCTTATCTTTATGCCATGAAAAGGCACCAGCAACCAAGAAAAGGCACCACATTTCCCAACTGGCGGACGCAGTTTGTTCCACAAAAGAAAAGAAACACTTCCCAGATGGGATGGACGAAAATAACACAGGTACTACAGAAGTGTTCAAAATTAGCTTGGGGTTAAAAATAATAACAAACCACGACTTTAATACAGCTTTGGAGGAAGATAACGGTTCAATGAAGAAAAACATCTCACAAGATAAATTCCTTAATTTTACGCAAGCCTCACAGAGATCCGACCTGCTTTGAGCGGCAAGACAGGTGTTGTGCCCCCGAAACAGTGCTTGACAAAAAAACTATCGTCTGATTTTTGTGATGAAGGGAGTGGCCATGCTTGGGGTTTCTGACTTCATGTTCCGACGGCAGTCACAGCATCAGAAAGATAGGACAAATAATTCTTCCCACCCAATCTGTGTGGCATAAATTAATGCACGAAAACGTGATCTGACAGCCTAATAAAGCTCAAGTTCGGCAGCCGCTCAGGCATGTGTTGATCATCTGATGAGAAACAGTCATCCCAGCAAGAATACTGAATTCTTCCAGGCTTTTTTCATTTGAAGATGCTGTGCATTGACAGCCGAAAGAAAAATAGAACCAGAAGAGACTCCGATTTATACCTCCTTGTGGCACGGTCTCAAGGTGCATGGATAATATGATCAAGATGTTCAACTTGTGCGCTTAATAATGTAATTGTCAAAAGGGCAAACTCCTCAATGTGTTCGCTCTTTTGCAAAATGTCCCTTTCCACCCACCTTTCATCATTCCAAATGGAAGTGATTTTTGTGATAAAAAACAGTGACATCTGTATCATGGCGAGAAACATCACAGGAATAGGGGTTGGTTGTGGATGGCTGGCCAAGAGAGAGTCTGCCGTTTTGAATGCTTTTGAAAAAGTGCCACATGTTAAAGGGTTTCGAGTCGAGTGATGAACAGTTTCCTGAACAAATGGCAAGTAAACGGACTGTTTTTACATTGTTTTCCAGTCAAATGTAACAGATCTTTGGAAGGTAAGTCTTCCTTTTGACCGGACAACAAAGTTAAGCCTTTTTCGACCGGTAGCACCAGGATACAAGATGGTTGTTTCAGAGCTGTGGTGTCTCATCAGTAGAGCACTCTGAAAATGGTGAAAAGGAATTGTCACCGCCAAAACGAAATCAGCCATTTCAACCATCTTTTGTGATTTCTTCATAATTTCAGTCAATTGAAAGGCAATTCTGGCAATTGTGAATGGGCGATTTTCCACGAAATATTAAAATTTCCACGAAATTCATTGATTTCCACGAAATATCTCCATTTTCACGATATACATGCGAAAACGTCGTGTTTTTCCTCTCTTAATTAAGTGGCAAGCATTGTACACAAAAACATTTGAAAAATAAAGCTTTCCTTTGCTCTTTTCCAAGTCTCTTCTTCAGTTTATTTACATTATTTTTCCAATGTATTGTTCCTGCAAAATTCAAAGTAGACAATTGTAAAAATACTGAAAATGCGTTTTTGACAGGTTCTAGCCTTTTAATTTCCACCGCCAAATGACGAAATTTTTAGACTTTTGAGCGAAATTTTCCAAAAATTATCACCATTTTCAACGTGCTCTACTCATCAGCATCATCCCCAGAAGAGACCCCTCAAGAAGCAATCCCGGGAACTGATGAGACACTGCAGGTCTGAAACAACATCTTGTATCCTGGTGCTCCCGGTCGAAACAGGCTCAAACTGACCTATAACAATCTTCATCATCATTTGCCATAAATGAGCTGACAGCTATTGGCCGTTGTCTCGGTAGCACCTTGTTGCCAACCTTGGGCTCGAAAGGAGAACAATGCCCCATTGTCGTGGGGCATTGTTGAGTGGGGCAATCGCAGCCCAACTCCGCTTCGCATTCAACGAAATCAACAGATCTGTTTTACGGCAAAAGAATGCCAACCCGTAGGATTTCCTGAAGAGAGCCATGCTCTGTTGATCGGAGATGTGTATCTTGTGATGTGTGGCTTTTCTGAGTGCAACTTGCTCGACCTCTGAAGGACCTGCAACTAGGTGTTCTTTAACATGCACAGTGTGATGCGGCGCACGGGAACTCCTTCTTAACGTCCCGTCCGAACAACAAGGGGCTTTGGCCACTAAGTCCCCTATCAGCGGCACAACCAGGGGTGCAAGGACGGTCTCCCATCCAAGTGCCATCCTGGTCCAACGTTGCTTGACTTCGGGTTCTGATGAAAACCGGTGCAATGTTCCGCTTGAATTTTATCTTAAGCAATTTTGTCCCAGAAACTCGCTCCACTAATTTTCTTGGAAATCCATCGAGTCAACATGCTCAATAGACAATAGACAACAGAAAACAACTTTTGGACACCTTCCAGCTCTTTCAGCCCCACAGCACTTCCGCTGGTGGTAATGCACTGGCACAGTCTATTTCTTGAAACTCCAGTGATTTCTAACGGGTCACTACTCCACTCTGACACCTTTGAAATGCCATTTGTCAAAAAAGTGCTGGACTGATGGCACCGATACCCAAAACATGTCAAATGTGTGCTTCTTGAGATTAATTACCCATCCCCTTACATGATGATAAGTTTTTTTACCGCTATGTGATCAGTTTTTTTTTTATCCATTCATGATAGCAAATGCAAGCCGACGTTGCTGTTGAATAGTCACTCGGGGTTGATATTGGCAGATCATTAAACGTGCAGAAAACACTACGTTTTATAAACCTCCCGAGAGTGGATGACTCGTGAAGTTAAGTTTCAATTCAGAGATAATTAATACAGTAAACTATTTAACATCAACTTGAGAACTAAAAGATCTTCTTTTCTTTTGTCTCAAGAGTTGCCTGATTGCTGACAGGTATTCGCCATGCTAAAAAATCCTAGGCCTCCTTGCTTGTGAAGATTCACAAAACTTAAGTGAGCGATTTAATTATGCAGGGTGTTAATTAAAGGTGGGGCATACATAATCCAGAAGCGGTCGGTTTGCGTTTTGACATCCGAGAAATGTACCCGGATGTGGAAGGTACCAGATGTGTGGCTTCTTCCGGGGGTGAACCGGATGTGTCCTGGTGAATCGGGAGTGGTGAAAATCCGGGAGGGACCATTGATAGGGCACATTCCCGATTGTCATACGAATCGAAATTAATCGGTAATGAAATGTGCTTCGCCCCCCCTCCCCGTTTCCAAGATATAGCCCCACAAAGAACTAACTCTGTTGCCATAGCAAACAAAGTTTTAGGAGGTCACAACTTGGAAATGGGGGTCAGAGGACATTCTGCCACTGAACCATTTATTTTCAGAATTTTCTAAACAACTCCTCTGGAGTTCAGCCACCTCCGTCGGCCCTCATCGGGGTCTCTGAGGTCCAGTTAGGGGCCAGTCCCTTTCATTTATGCCCCCCCTTGACTTAACACCCTGTATATCATTGACCTTCAAGCAACTAGAAAAAGCTCTCCAGATTAGTGGTGAGACAAGGAGAAGCATTTTACTTTTTATTGCCACATGTGTGGAAACCACACGGTTGGGTGTTCACTGGAAAAATCCATCCATTCCTGCACTGGAGGCAGTAGAAGTTGATCTTCAACACAAAACCTAATGCCACCGAGAAAAAGACCACACTTGACACTGTTCCGATCTTTAAACATGGCTCATTTTGTACCACAAAACCCATGTTGACCTCCTAGTCATCCTGGATGTCGCAATCACGATTAAACTGCTGCACCAAAATGTGCACATAATTGTGCACAAATAAATTAGTGCATGAAAAAGCACAAAGACTTCCGAAGTTTTAAAAAACAATACAAATGCCTCATTGCGAAACTCTCTCACCGCTGAGAAGGCTCTAAAGTGACACTTAGCTTAAAATCTAGCATTTCCAATTGAAAAAATCAGTGAAGTCTCTCATATGAGCCTTCTCAACGCAGAAAAGAGTTTCGGTGATAAGGATCCAAGACAGAATTATTTTGAACTCCAACAGAACACACGAACATCTTTAAGTGATAAGTTCTCGACCAAAGAACTTACCGTCAAAGGTCGTACCATGTCCATTGCTCGTGGGAGTAAAGCCAGTTGCCAGTGCAGGTTTGAATACTTCATCATCATCCTCATCAGCATAGGCAGAAATAGGGTCAGACAGCCGTCGTGGGGTCAACCGACCCAGGCTACGAACAAACTCCCATGTCTCCTTCAGACATCGGGATTTCTCCTGAAAATCACAGAAAATGGGTCTTGAAATTGGAGAATTTCGCAATGATGTGAAATCAGCATTTAGGTAGTGTGTAACACATTAATGGCTAAATGTCTGCATGATGACGAGGGCTCTAAGCCTGTTGATCTTTACAATCGGTGGCAACATGTTGAATGTTCACCTCGGGGACGTTTCCCGGGCCTCAGAGATGGATATCAAACACTGGGTTGCCACCAAGCAGTAGGTTGACAACAAGCAATGGGCTGTGAGAGTAGGGGTTAGGCTAAGTTTGGTTAGCTTTGATTAATTTCGAAAAAAGTAAAGCAAAAAGGAAAGCAAAAAGTAAAGCAAGTTGGTCATCTGAAAAACTTTACAAACTTTCCGTGGTACACGTGTTAAAAATAAATTTTCCAGATGCCGTAATGAGAGGAAAGGTGGTGAGAGATAATTTTCAACGGCACAGTTTTCAACAACCCGCCTTGGCGACAGGGGAAACTTTGTAAACAACTAACAAAAAATGTTGAAGGGAATCCAACACTTAATTCAAAAGAACCTTCACAGCAATGACTACCTTGAAGTTCCAATCGCTACCCACCTGACCTATCAAAACACCAAAAGGCCAACCAACCTTAACGTCAGCTGCAGTTCTATGACCTTTGCTGATACATTCCTTTTCAAGATTGTTGAAGTTCTCGATCACCTCTTTCATCTCATTGTCCTTAGAAGTAACTATTTGCTACAAGATGGGAAAAAATACAAATAAAACTAGCAAGTCCCGTCAACATGCGAACGTTTAAAATAACACGTTGGTCACAGCAACCTTGAAGCCCTTTTGTTGCAAACTTCATTTCTTTGGATTTTAGCACGAATACGAGTATCACAAGCTCCATTCACATTTAGGGGATTTTTTGCAGGAGGCAGCAATTGAGAAAGGGAGCATGAGTTCCAGTTCCTTGCGCAGAAATGGGAAACGTCGACTCAACTCACACTTTCCAACCCACTGTTTACAGTTTGTTGTGTAAATTCCACTTGCAGAATCAAATTGCAACTTGCATTTGCAGCAAAACATTGTGATTTGTTAAATAGGACATGAAGAATGCCAAAACGAACTCACACAAATTTCAGTTGAGAAATGTTTGCAAAAATGCGTGAGTTTCTGGGTGGACAACCATGCAGCACAAGCTTGGAATGAGGGTCACACTTTGCTACTTTGCTTTTTGCAAAACCATTTGAATGGGATGGAATTCTAGTGCCGAGAACATTTTTTTTACATTTATCATCGTAACTATTTTAGCAAGCAGAAAATCTTTCTTCCAAGACTCCGAACAACATGAGGTATTATGACTGAACAGATTTTATTTATCGTTTGTAATGAATTGATGCAACCTATGGTCAGTGCACTATCTCTCATTCTCTTGCTGATTTGCGCCAGGGCCTAGCCCATGCAAATGAAATTAAATTAAGGCAATCTTCAATTTCTGGGATTTCTTGAAAATGAAAGATGCCTTCACAAGAATTTCTTTTGAGATGCAAATTTTTCCGTTGTTGGGCTTTCAGAAAAAATTCAGATACACAATAATTTGCATGTGCCTAAACACAAATAAAAAAATAATTAATAAATGGATAAAAATGTTATAAACTTCCATGATCCGCCACAATAAATGAGAGGAATCAAACTTGACACTTAGCAGATTCGAGGACTACACAGCTGTGCAACCTGGCAAAAAATGTCGCCTTACAATACAAAGAAACGTTTCAAGATTCAAGAGAGGACATGGATACCTCACAATAACGATAAATGCAGGATTAAAATTCAGCGATATATGACTTAACGTAATCTCACCAAAATTTCGCTAAGATCCCTTCTCCTAGCTTCTCCCTTCTTCGTCAGTGCCAACTTCAGAAGCACTTTGATCTCCATTGCTAACTCCAACGCCCTGTCAAGAGAGGTGCAAAACCTCTTCAGGGATGCACTCTTCCCCTCAATGACGTTTCTGTGATTGATCAAGCGAGGTTGAGTCTGCTCCATTTCCCTGGTCAAATACCTCACCTTCTCAGGACCTATTTTCATTTTGTTGGTTGGACATCGTTGCAGGGAATGCTTACACTCTTTCACTTCATCGATAAGATTCTGTCAATTGAAAATGTTAGTTATTGGAAAATAATTGCTGGCCATGAATAAGTTTCACAAAAACTTTATTGTTAATTTGGCGGTGAAATTCATATGTTTCGTTTTGTCTAGCGCCAAACTGGTGTGACTAATCCCGTTTCCACAGATCCAAGGCACCATGGATGCCCCGAGAAATTTTGTTCTGTGTGTGTGGCACTTTTTGTTCTGCATGTGTGGCACATTTTGTTCTGGTGTATGGCACATTTTGCTCTGCATGTGGGCATGTTTTGTTCTGATATATGGCACATTATTCTGATGTGTGGCACATTTTGTTCTGCGTGTATAGCATGCTTTGTACTGGTGCATGTCACGATTTGTTATGGTGCGTGGCACGTTTTGTTCTGCATGTATGGCGCATTTTACACTGCGTTTGGGCATGTTTTGTTCTGGTGTACGGCATGTTCTGTTCTGCATTCAAGGTCTTGTGGGGTTGACAGAATTTTCATATCAAAATCTGATTTCCTTTCATAAAATGCTATTCAGATTTGGCAGTTTGTTATTGTTCAGAAGGATGCATCCAGCCGTGGAATAAGTCACAACCCTGGCGGAATTCCAGTGACATTCACAACAATTCATGTGTTGCAAAAAGTGCAGTACGTCCACATCACCTTTGTTGCAGATTGACGCATCCCTTGGAGCCGTGTCCCTGAGAGGTAGCACTTCGTCTGTAATCACACCGGCCTCGGCCACTTAATGACAGCGCTCATTCACTCCTCAAAGTATCTAACATTGCATGACAAGAGATGCGAAACTCACGAACAAAACTCATAACACATTGCACCATACACACCATAAATACAATTCAGGTGACGTATCAGCAGCAGCAGGGGTGTCATTTCAGGTTTTTGCATGGGGCATTTCTTTGGGAAGCACGACTGCCCAGTCGGGCGATCATGGCAGAGCCCAGTGGGGTTCCACGGGGTGTAGCTCTTGGTGAGTGGTCTCGGCAGCAGAGCTCCCTCCGAAGCTAAAATAATGAAATTTAGGGTTCATTATGGGTGCAATATCAGAATGTGTTCCTGGGGTTACTTTCCCCCCTGAGCAAGCCAAAAGTGCATGTAAGGGGGGAAGCAAACAGCAGGGGACCATTTTTGGCAGGTGATAATCGCTCCCTGCCCGACCGAAATGATGCTCCTGATCAACAGGTTCCAATGGATTGGAAGGGAAGTGCTTCAACATGGGAGAAAATGAGCAAAAACAAAGCCTTCCAACTGATTCGAAAGCACTCATAAATCGAATCTTACTTTGAGGGTTTCGATGGAATTTGACAAAGCAGCTTCATCCGATGGACTTGGAGATTCCTTCAAGGCAACCATACACTTGCAGAGAATCTCCGAACAGTGAGAGAAGTAATCGCTGTTCAGTTCTTGGTTGGCTAATTTGTCACGCTGAACAGCTATTTCGGTGAGGATAGTTTTCCAATGCTGGATAACTTCCTCTGCTCTTTGCTTTTTGGATTCTCCATCTTCCGATGATGATGATAGGTCTTGAACGAGTGATGTCAAAGTCATTATGTTCCTGAAGCAAGAAAAAAACAAATTCTAATTGCAAGGAAGCACAGGATGAGTACCAATAAGAGGCCAATTTGCATGAGCATGGTGTGGAATCTGGAAATTGAATGTTCACTAAAACAACCAACTAAAACAACTAACGAAGATCACCAAAAAAGGCTCCGTAGTTATGTTTCGGCAGTTCGTATCCTTTTGCTGCCGAACAAATCCCTTTTCAAGTAGAGTGAAAAAACCCGTAAAAGTTTTATGTGATGACTATCACTGCCCATCCTACTCCGCAACTAGGTGCTTACATGCCTTGCTTACATGCAGGCCAGGACTGCCAGCGGCACGGATGACAACAATTATTGAAACAGCGCCACCTGCCAGCTGATGTTCTCTGCATGAGTTTAGTCTGGTGAGTTAAGTGCATGGGGCTACAGGGGAGGCAATAGCCTAGCCGGGCTGCAGAGACAAACTTGCATTCAGGTGGAGGTTTCAGACTTGCATTCAGACTTCTCATGTCATCCTTAAAAAAATTTTCACAATGATTTTTAGAGCCAAACACTCTGAAAATCCTCATTATCTTTTTGAAAAATAAACACATCCCCAGCCATTTGTATGACACCAGGAGTAAAAATTCTTTCGTTATTCCATCATATTCAACTACGAAATTTAAGAACTCTTTTTCATACATGTCCAGTAAGATATGGAATGATGTTCTTATCAATATACGAAATAGCCAAACTGTCACTAGCTTTAGAAATATTCGAAAGATCATTTGCTGTTGAAAGTGACTTGAATGCAAAATGTTAGGTTGAAAACCAATTGTAAAATTGAACCTCGAATTTCCAAAATGAAGACACTCGTGTAAATCCTTATTTTTCTGCATCTGAAACAGGTCAATCTTATCAAGGCAAATTTAATGCGCATCTGGCAGTCCGCAGGATGAAGTGTGATTCTGGCAAAATGAAAGAACAAAACAGGGGAGGATGCCCTCATTGAGCAGCACCTTCCTACCTTCTCTTCGAATCTGGTTATATTGGCCAAAAATCATCTTGATATGCTGTTCGGTTGATCCTGCTTCTAGAGAAAAGTTATTTGTGTAACAGGCATGTTCCTCGTTAAGCAACAAAGCTTGGCATTGCTCCAGCCATTTCAAAATTATGACAAAATTTGCAAGAAAATTATCATTCTTGAACAGAAGTTCCCACCTACAGGGCACGATTTGCAGCCGTACAGGAATATTACCTCCACCCTCCAGTTGAAATATTTCGCACAAAAATAAGGTAATTCGCACATGGGGTATTTTACCACAAAAGGTGAGGTTTTGCTCTCCTCCCCCAGTTGACTTTCCACAAATCGGGCACCGACTACCTGCCATTTTAATTTTACCAACTCTTCTAGAACTGACATTCCATGATTATCCTATTTTATCCACTCATTCCGCTAACCTACCCCACAAAGTGCTTTTTTTTTGTTTTTTTTTACCAAAGCAAAAGAATCAAAATGATTGTTCGTTGAATAACTGTGAACACATGCCTCCAAACAGGTGTATAAATTTGACACTTTCGTCCACAACCAACCAAAAAAACAAAAAAAAGACAACTTCGGAGTACACACACTCGATGACAAAGTCACATAAAACAATGTTCGTAAAATACAGATAAGCGTTCTAGAGTTAGGCTCCTAGATAAAGTAACACAGTGTTACTTTGATGTAATTACCTATCAAGGTGTGTGAAATGATATTAAATGAGAAGTGATTCTTCTGAAACTAGTAGTGTCATCTCACACACCTTGAGAGGCAATTACATCAAAGTATCACGGTGTTACCTTACCTTCCCTCTCAAATCTTCCAAGAGAACATTTTCCCAATTATGATACAACTGAGCTTTTAAATGCAAAAATGATTTCACCTATAGTTCTCCGAAGACTGCCGCTCTAAATCCTTGTGCAAACTTCTTGCCTCCATTGAGCTTGAGTCCAAACTTTTCCATTGCTTGGTTATTTCGTCAGCCGACTTCATCCATTCTTTCAGATGGACAACGAGAGATTCAAGGTCTTTTGGCTCACACAGTTGCAATGAAGTGAGTTGCCTAGATCAATAAAAGATGCAATATAGGTAATTTGACAATTTTCCGGGCTGAAATTTCGAATAAAGTATGCAACTAAGTCATGTGACAATCTACCGGACTGAAATTTCAGTGAAGATAATTATTTCTTGCACAGAGAAAATGGCAAACAACGCGACCAGCAAATGTTCAAACATGACATAAATCTAAGATAAGAATGCGATTCCCCCACCCCCAAAGGACGAATGAAAAGCGGATCTTTGATCACTGCTGGAGACTCCACCCAGGAGTGATCCGAGACCCGATTTTTGTTTGTGCTTGATACAGCCCCACGCCCCAGGGAAAGAACACTCGCATTCCTGCCTCAAATAACGAACACTTCCGCACTTGTGACATGTTTTCACATTTTTACCATCAGTTCATGGATCCCGTGCATTGATTGCTTCGGCATTTATCAAATGAGAGGAAAGTTGAATGGCTATCTTCCAAAAAAAAAAACAGAAAATCCCGGAAGACACAAACAGACATTTCAAGCAAGGCCAATGCAGCTATGCCAAACTAACATTCCTTCTGATTCATGTGACAAGAATCCACAATGGGCCGATAAATGGACATGACAGACATTTAATTGCGAAGGCAGGAAAAGTCCGGCCGAGAGCAAACTCCTCTAGATCAGCCACTTGGCAATTTTTGTCATGCGTGTCTCAGTTTCCAGGCAAAAGTAAATAAACCCCAAAAGGAAACATGCCTTGTTTGAAGCTTGAAGGTCCATTTCGCATGTGAGAAATAGACCTGAATATGGTATAGAAATAGATCTGGATAAGGAATAGACCTCAGTAAGTGTTGGTCACCATTTCACCTTCTTCTGCCAGGAATGATTTAAAAATGATGCCCAAAGGTTATACATAAACAGAAAACATTAAAAATGGAATTTTTATCTTTTGATCACTCTAACGCGGTGAGTTTGAGATTTTCACTCCACTTGGATTGAATCTGGTGCACGTTGTGAGGACGTCTCACTCCCTCCCGTCTTCAGAGCAGACTAGCCGTCGGCTCTGAAGACGGGACAGCGTTTAATAACCCTGAACGTTTCCAACATTCATTCACAGTTCTCGAACTTTTACATCCCAGAAAAACTGAAGCTCAGTGTAAAAATAAAACTAGCCATGAACAATGATTATCAAAAAAGCAGCCATTTCGTTTCTCACCTTTCCTTTTCCTGGTACACCTCCCTCAGGTGATCCCACTCATCCCTCAGCTTGATAATGATCCGTTGCAGCTGACCAGTCTGCATGACCCCTGACCTCTGAACAGCTGCTCTTGCATCCTCGAGTGCATCCTCGATGCGAGGAGCAACCCCATCAATTGCTGTTCCAATTTTCTGAAGCAAAGAAGCAAAAAATATGGAAATCGGTGAATAAAAATCGCCTTCTTATGTAAGGAACCATAGCCAATTCCGTGGTGAATTATTCCGAGCAGAAATAGCATCTCTAATCAAACCACAGGCTGTGAAATTTTTTTGTTAAGTTCTAAGAAAGTGAATTTCAAAGCATGGTTTGCCAAATTTTTCGTGCCAAAAAAATTGGCTGTGATCCAAAAAGTTTCTCATTTTGATGATGGATAATGTCATTTCAGCCGATATCTCAAGGTTTTCTCGTTGCTTTT
>JASGXE010009867.1:0-43407 GCA_030068105.1 Sinentomon sp. SZTP_YWyxl
GGTCAATAAATTTAATATTCGAACCTTTACATTTTTTGTGAATAGTGTCGTTTAGAGCGAAGATGTCTTCAATATCGCAGTCTGCACGGCGAAGAATTCCGGCCACAATGACATCTATATCGGCGAAGATGAACTTGGCTTTCATCGCAAATTCTTGCAGTGAATTGGCGATTTGCTTCCCCGTTTGAAACTGGCTCCAATTGTTCGTTCCAGCAGAAACAATCATTCATCAGGATCATCGCCGTGGTGGCATGCAGTGGCTTCATTTCAGGCTTTCAAAGGGGGCACCTGAGCACTGACTCAGTTTGCGGTCTGGGCCGGTAATCGGGGCCTGGGGTGGAGTACCAGCGGGGTTCCGGGTTCCAAGGGGAAGAGCCCCTGTTAGGGGTCTAGCCCCCCAGAAGATGAAGAATTTTTGAAATTTGGGGATGGTTTTAGTGTCATATTCGTGTTCTGGAGGCTAAATTTTCCCATGTCGCAGGGGGCAAGCAAGCTGCTGGGGGTACTTCCCGACAGGAAGCTGTCGCAGACACCCCCAAGGGCGTCGGAAGTAAAAAATCTGAGGGGGGCGAAACACAGGCCGCGCAGCGGCCCAAAAAGGCTGGGGGGTCCGGGGGGCGTGAGCCACCCGGCGGGGATCCAAGGGGTGGAGCCCCTGGTGGGGGGTCCCCCAGAGGATATCGATATATGCGAAAATTTGCTTCCCAAAAACAACTCTCAGAACAATTTTTGCGGCTGAGTCAGGTCGCAGAGTGAATACAAAATTTCGGCAAGACATCACTGCATTCAGGAAGCCCTCCTCCTGCAATTGCGCCGTGATTACGTGGGAAGATTTTATTAAAGCTTTGTCAATGGGAAATTTTATGGATGATTTTTATTTGGAAAAATACTTGGGATTGTTCGGTTGGTTGTTTAATGCATAGTTGCGGTGAAATTATTTGAATCACACATGAACCAATCTTTTGCATCGAAAACAAACTGCCATATTGCAATAGCATTTTGGAGTAACCATTTTTATCATCGGAAAAGGGGGGATCTTTATTTCTATTGCACTGAGTTTTTGCTAATGCAACAATCGCAATATTTTATATCATCAGTGCATTGAATCCGCCTCATCGTTAACTGTGAAATGTGGACAACACTGTTACAGCAATGCGTCGTCGGATTATTTTAGGCTCTGGATCATAACTGAAACATTTCTTTTCATAAAAATCTCAAATCGGGACATGGTGCCCACTGTGCCGAGATGACTCCTTTTGGAGCTCCCTTAGAAGGTGCTGAGTGCAAGCAAGAAACCATTTTTTACCATTTTTTCAAAAAATTGGAGTGGTACCTAAAGAAGGATTAAATTGTTTTTTTAAGAAAGGCACAATTCAATAAAACTCAGATACAAAAGGTACGAAAGACACGAGGAACTGAAAGCGAAAAAGGGTACCAAATAAGGGCATAGATCATTTGGCCTGAACTCAACTCACAGCAACACAGCACCATGTTTCTCACTCTATGCCCATTGATACAGTGAGCTGGAGGAGAAGGCTAACGGCCGGGCAATGTTGTTCATGGCAATGGCGCACGTGTGAATGCGACGGTCTCCAATTCCATGAACTGAAAGGCACTGTGCTGTCACGTTTCTGATGCTGCCCACTGTACGAACATATGTATCTGTTCAAAAATATTGTATTGTATTGTATTGTATTGTATTGTATTGTATTGTATTTGTATTGAAATTTGCGATTTAAATGCAAATATAACACAGTTGCACGAGAAAAACAGTCAAGGATCGGAAAAAACATATGAACAGGACAACGTTATGGATCATTAATGAGAAACAGGAGAGAAACAAAGTTAAAAGAAATTAAAGTCAAAATGGGGAGAGTTTGAAAAAGAAGCGTTTAACTCAAGTTTAACTAAGGAGCGGTCGAATTTCTAATCAAGTTAGGGTCCTTGGGGAGAGAATTCCATTCAAAAAAATAAACAATATAAAATAAAAAAATAAACAATATCGATTTCCGATACAGATGAAGAAGGGAGGTATACAAGCGGTTTAGGAACCGCTCCATCACTACACATTCCAAACGCGTTCGCTATTGCCAATGACACGCTTAATTTCGGCTCAATATGGCCAGTTCAACAGATTCATGCACTTTTCGCAACATGGTGGGTCTGGTGGTCAAGGCACTGGATTACTAATCTAACGCATGGGGATCGATTCCAGCAGGGACCGATTTTTTTTTTTTTTTTAGATTTTCCTGGCTGGGGGACTTTTTACATTTTTCGGCTGGGGGACACCAGGCGGGAGGCGGAAATCAAAAGCGGGTCAAGGGAGGTTAGGAAAGGTCCGATCAGGTTGAAATAGATTTAAAAATTTTCGTTAGTAGTGTGTAAATGAAGTTTTTGTTGCAATGACGTCAGTGCAACCTGCGATTGCGGTAGGTTTCGAAAATACGCAAGCTGTGCTGTGTTCATGTTTTCATGCTTTTGTCTTTGTTTTCATGCTTTTTCATGCTTTTATTTTCATGCTTTTGTGAATATGAAAATCATGTGATGACGTCAATCACGACCTCAATGCATAGATATATCAAAGCCTGCCTTCCATGCTGCGAATGCAAAAATGTGTGTTGAAAGAGGTGAATGATTCGAATGGGAAGCAGGAGTGTAGCAGGCAAAAGCAAACAGGATTCATCAACATAAATATCTGTCAATGGCCGTAAAACGCTGGAAACAAAAGACCGAGGACCATTTGCACTGGCACCAATATGTCATTCTCAACAAATAATGTGAGAATGCTTTCCCAACCACGCTCTTGCGAAATGTGCGAGTATATTCACGTCTGGAGTTCTGCAGGGCAGTGCAAAAAGGCAGTGTCCCTTTTGCCTCTTTCGGCGACTAATTAATGTTCAAGCCGCATGCCTTGAAAGCATTCCGTCATCACAGGAAGTTTACACGCTAAAGGCGGCGCAGGACGCTGCGTTTCTTCAGAATTGCTGCAATCGCACAGTCTGACCTGATTCATTGGTGTGGATCGCTCTTTTTTTTCCGCTCGTTTTGCCGCAACATCCAATGACAGCAAACCAACCCGTGTTTCGAGCAGCAGCAGAAGCTCTCGAGCAACAAGCAGCAAACACATGAATGCGCCTCGGCAGAAGAGGGGTTGTGGCGCGGGACGGTGTCCCGTGTCCCAGCCGCCCAACAGTGCTTCCAACAAAAAGACGTTTCATGAAATGAGTGTTCCATCATTGTGGAGCAGCATTTCACATTGTTGGGCTGCATGATACATTTTTGCCGCATCACTGTTGCCGCGTTGTCATCATTGTTGCGTAGCATTGTTGAAACAATGGTGCAACAATAGAGGTGCCGCAGCACTGTTGAGCTGTTGCTCATTGTGGGACGCCTCACCGCACCAGCTGAAACTGTGGACTTTGGGAGGGAATGACCCATGGGCCACAGCCGATGGGAAGCGCCGCAGCGAGGTTCTTTTGAGGCCCCTGGAAGGGCCTTGCGGCGGACAAGTGAAAATTGACATTTTTGGCTCATTTTGGGCGCAATTTTGCTGTTATCCGCCCTGGGCCGAGAACACGACATGGTCCTGCGGAAATGAGAAAACCGATTTTTCAAGGGTTTTCGGAAGGACGCCTGAAATGTCATCGTCGGGGTGTCGATTTGAATCCGCCATCGCGGAAGAAACAAAAGTGTCAGACTTCGCGCAAAAGATGGATTTTTCTGCACTATTTCAGTTCACTTCTCCGAGACGTGAAATCGCATTTTCATCACGCACGTTGAAATGCATGTTGCAGTAATTATTTTCGCCTGCACACCAAAAACAAGTGAGCAACTCTGACCACTCACACGGACGTTCGCAAGATCCCAATTTTTCAAAGCTTTTATTTTTTTTATTTCAACCAAGCAATCGTTCCCCAACAAATTTCCAAAAGTTTCTGTTCCGTTCCATATCTCCTGCAGTTATCGATCGCCTGCCTGATATCGCCCTCCAGAAATAAAAAAAACAACCTGCCCGACACCACAAGCGTCGCAAATGCAGGCAGGCAAAAGACGGGACCGGTGACTGGGGCAGAACGAACTGAAGTAGATGTGGACTGAGGCAGAAGTTTTGCATTTTTGGGAGGCTGATTTTTTTAATTTCTCCGGGTTAGGTTAGGTCAGGTTAAGTTAAGTTTAGTTAGGATAGGTGTAAGCTACCACCTCCATGCAAAAACTCCCTCCAAAACTCCCTCATTTGTCCAATTCTACCTCAGTCCACTTCTGCCTCAGTCCACTTCTGCCTCAGTCCCCCGATGCCAAAAGACCTCTTCTGGTTCCAATGGAATCTCTTCATGGAGCTTTTCCGCTCTGCAAATTGTGCAAATCAATGCGCGAGAGCCAAATCGTCGCGCATGGCTTCCATGCGCAAAAACGATGATTTTTGAAACAATTCCGGATGCAAACGCAAACCGCCGCAAAAAAGCGAATGTGAAATCGGCTCACCCAGGCGAGAGAGAACCCAGCTTGACTGACGTGGATGAAACACGTTTGATGAACACAAGCTCTGATGAAACACGATGCCACGCTTTTGGACAACAGAAAAGCTGCGGAGCAAAAGTTCAATGGTCCAAAAGTTCAACCAATTATCATTCCATGGTGTTGTTGGCTGAGATGAGTTGGATTCAGTGGATTGGCCTGCCACAAGCCTGCTTCGGACTGTTCTTTCAATGTGTCTGATCTGGATTTGCTCACAAAATTTGACCCAGTTTTTGATTTTGTTTCTCCAACCCATTTTTCATCGGTGTCACCAGCAGATACTGTCTCACAAGGAAGGTTATTGCCTGCGTCGTCTGGGATCCCTCAAAATTATCGGACATCCAGGCTTTAGAGAGCTTTCAAAGGAGAGCCACCAGGGTTATTTCCGGTAATTTTTTGAGAGGTTCCAGCTGCACTGCCATTCTGAATGATCTCAATCTCCCCAGTCTTGCATCACGTCGCCTCAATCGTAGACTTTATCTCCTTGGAGACATAATTACCAATCAGCTCTCGGCTGTTCCCCTTCCAAAAACCTACCGGTTCAAATCCCCCCAGCGTCGCACAGACAACGGCTTGAGCATGGGTCACACTCTTTGCAAACGAAATGTTCTGAGTCAATCTTTTTTTCCCCGAACTATCCTCGAATGGAACGGTTTAAATCGTAACTCGGCAATTATCACCCATTATCTGGCACTCATTGAACGCACCAGTCATTGAAGTTTTTTCTGTTTTATTTCTTCATTGTGTGCTGTTGCTGTTATGATTTTTCGTTTTGTTCAAATTGTATGACTGCTGCTGTGCAGCATATCAGCTCCACCATTTCCTTTGTGGATGCTTTTTGTGATAATAATAATAATAATAATAATAATAAAATAAATTGCACGTAGGAATAATTTGGCAAGGTTGGAGACATGATGTTTTTGTACGAAACCGAAATAAAAGCGCAATCGACGAAATTGACATACTCCACATGTTTTTCCGAAAAAACATGCACTCCAACTTTTGCTGGGCCATTGCCACCGGACCGCTGCCATCTCATTGAATGAATTTGTTTGACCATTGGCACCATTACAATTGGACTTCTTTTCCAAAGGCAATTGTAAAATCCGACGCGTAAGGACAACGGACAAACTCCAACCAAGGGATGCGAACCCGAATTTCATTCACGCTTTTGCACATCTCAAGAACATTCTGAGAATACCCGCGAGTGACATTTCATCCGAGGTTGCCTGGAGCTCCCACGATAAAGAGCGAATTGGTGAAAACGAAAAAAATAAATATTAGAACCCACCTAAACGAAATCGGAGGGGGCGTGAAAGCAGACACATCAGGAAACAGCCATTTTTGCGAAACCTTCACAAATCTTCATCCCATGCGTTGCTTGCCATCATCAATACCCTGCAAAAATGTTGCGCGTGGCACATTACTCCCGACTCTCCAAAGTGGGGAAATTTACCCCCACAGTTTTGAAACCCGGAGACGGATGTCGGAAAACTCCATATTTGCTCCAGAAAAGAGAAGATGGGGGAAGAAGAGAAGAAAAAAGAGGTGATGGGAGAAGAGGAAAGGGATAGGGAAGAAAAACAAAACGACAGAAAAGTGGAGTGAATGAGAGGAAAAAACAAGTAAGAGAAGGGAGAGGGTGAAAAGTTGAAGAAAGAAGAGGAGAGGCAAGAAAAGGAGAAGAAAGAAGAGATGGGAGAGGAAAGAAGAGATAGGAGAAAAGGAGAGGGAAGAAAGCGAGGGCGAGGGAAGCAGAAAAGATGACAGAAAAAGTGGAGAAGGTGAAAAGAGGAGAGGGGAGAAGGGAGTAGCGGAGAGGGGAGAAGAGGAGACGGGAGAAAATGAGAGGGAGAAAGAAGAGGGGAGAAGGGGAGAGAAGAGAGGGAAAAGAGGGGTGGGAGAAATGTGTAGATGGGAGAAGAGAGGAGGGGAAAGAGGAGAGGGTGGAAGTGGGCAGGAATGAAGAAGAGAGGGTAAAAGATGAGAGGGAGAGATGAGGAGAGAGATGAGAGAGAAAACGGAAGAGAGGGGAAGAAAGGAGAAGGAAGGAGGAGAAGGGAGGAGAGGAGAGGGAATAGAGAAGCAGCGCTATTGGAGAGGGAAGCATAAGAGAATGGTGTTGATATTTTCAGCGTGTGAAAAACGACAAGAAATACAAGAAACAAGAAGACAAGCAAGCCAGGACGGAGAAAAACATGGAGTGCAATTCGGTGCAAATGTCGAGAAACATGACATGGCCACAAGACCGACTGATCCGGCCCATCGGGAAGGGCGGCAACGGGTTACATTTCCAAAGGCCCGACTGAAAAAAACAAAAACGCTTTAAGTAGGCGGTAAGCTTAGGTAAGCTAAAGTAAGCGGTCGCCATTTGCAGACAGAAAGCGGACGGCAGCAACAAGCTGACAACGATCAATCGGCGATCGCCAATTCGGCGATTGACACCAAGATTAGACGAGGCGGTAGGGCACGAAAGATAAGGTTTTGTAACGCAGTACATGAAATAACGAAAAGAAACCGCAAAGACCAATCCGCGAACTTGGCGTACCAACTCCACACGCAAAAAAGATCTTCAAAGGTCTTTCGAACTTTCACAGAGCAACGGACTGTTGCCATCGCATTGAATGAGGTTGTTTGAGCTTTGCACTCATTTCGAATATTGCACTTTTTCCGTTGGGCAACCTTTATTGCCTATGCATTAGGGCAACGTTCAGGCCGCAAACGGATGCGAGCAGAGCAGGGGCTTCATTTCAAAGGCAGAGAGGGCGACTTGCTTGCCGACAAACAGTCCGATTTGCTTGCTTGCCCCCTGACATGAGCTTTTGACTCTCCCTGGTGGGAACTTTGACTCCAGAAACGAATATTGGACTCAATATTGACCCAAAATTTCTGAATTTTATTTCTTCATTTTTTGAGTGCTTCGCCTCCAGACCCCAAACCCTTATAACCCTGCTGGGGCTTCGCAATTTAAAATAAAAAAAACCTTCAGAGACAGGAAGAGAAGAGGGGAGGAAAGAGGGGATCAGAGGAGAGATGAAGCGGGGTAGTAGAGGAGAGGGGAAAAAAGAGAGTGGCGACCGGCGAGGAACGGGCATAAGAGGACACTGTGGAGACGGGAGAAAAAGGGCTGCGAGTAGAGGAGGGGGGAAAACACGAGATGGGACAAGATAGTGGAGAAGAGGAGAGGGGCGAGGGGAAAATAAGGGAACGGGGGAGCGGAGAAGACATTGAACGGCCGATGAATTTCGGTTGAGAGTGAACAAACACGGGATCTGGCAAGTGGCAAACAAACGGAATATTAAATGTCCAATGATCACAAATTTTGTGAAGAGGTGGAGGTGGCGAAGATTCAGAGAAAGTTTGGATGTTGATTCCTTGCAAAGCGACGACGTTTCAAAATACCGATGCATCCTGAAACTGGACACCTATACCTGTGAAATGGATTGTTCACGGACGTGTGTACGTGTGACACCATATTGCGCAAGAACGGCAACAAACTGGCAGATCTCTTACCTGGCTCCTGGTGGATGGGAATGGAGAAGTGGTTTTTGCTCTTGAATGGCAAACTAGAAACGGCAAAGATAGTTTTGGAGCTGTCGCAGTGGAATAATCAGCGAGGATTACAGTGCAATGCAAAAAATGCTCCCGGCCTTTTAAAAATTTGACCCCAAAACTCAATTTCCCACACACCACACCCAGAATCAAGGTTTCCAGTTGGGGAAACTCACAGAAGAATATGGACACACTTCAAAGGCAAGGGGGGACCAATTCACGGGTGCAGGCCTGGAGTAGGCGTATGACGCAGGGTTGTCGCGAACTCTTCACCTGCAGCCATGGACACCAGGTGTGGTGGCAACCAAAAACTCCTGCGGAACACCGGGCAACCTCAGGGTCGCGTCAGTCTTGGTGTACAAACGGCAACCACAACCGGACTACAATCAGCGCCGTCACAAGGAAAACACCCTAGAGTCCTCGCAGCGGCCGCAGGCCGGAGGCAGTGAGAGTTTGAGGTTGCGAGGTGGACACAGGGGCAATGAGGGAATGGAGATGGCGAGGATTGGAAAGCGGCAGATGGAGGAAGAGAGAAGAGAGAGGAATGGAGGTGGGAGAGATAATTTGATGTCGGGAAGAAGTGGAAGGGAGACTGATGAAAAGGAGGAAAGTGAGGACGGCTGGAAAGTGAGAGAAAATTGGTGGTAGGGAGGAAGAGAGGATGGGAGCTAGGGAGAAAAAGAGACAGAGAAACGAATAGAGGGATGGTTATGTTTAGAGAGGGAAAAGCAAAGCAATGGGAGGGCTAGAAGAGAGAGATGGAGTGATCTGGATGGGGCAAGGGCGCCGATCATGGGGGTTGGGGGATGCATCCCCCAATAATGGAAAGGGCTATTTTCTGGGGGATTGTTGCCCTTGCCTCATCCCCCATTAAAATACACTTTCTTGAATACCTATAATTTCCCCACGATGCCCTCAATTGGCCAATAATTTTGCCAATCGTCATTTTTGTCAATTTTTGTGTCATGCTCTTTCCAGTTGGAAGTTAGAATCTGCAATGAGGAAACGCGCTATATGGGATGCAATATTTGTTTAATAAAATTTAATAAAATCTTGGATATCAGTCCCATGGGTAAAGTCAATTCAATATAGTTCAATTCAATCGGGCGTGCAGCTATGCCAGTTTTTTTCAAAAATTGTGCATTTTGAGCAGCTCTTGAGGTTCCATTTTTCAAATTTTTTCCCCATCGGGGAGGGGGACACCCCCGATCCCCCCGGCGTTGCGCTTTGCACAACGCTTCGTCGAGAACGACATTGCCCTTTTCCTTGCACATTGCTCCAGTAAATGATGCCTCCATTGTTACGAAAAATTGTTGCCCTTTTTAGTCTCATCCCCCCAATTCTAGAGAGCTGTCGGCGCCACTAGGAGAGGGGGAATACGGACAAACCGAGGGAGAGAGGGGTGAGACATTGATAGAGGGAGGCAGACAGATGGTAGGGACAGAGCGAGAATGTCTGAGAGAGGGGGAGAGACAGTGAAAGGAAGGAGATGAATGGGTGGCGAGGGAGACGGGAGGGTAACCGAACAGATGGATGTAAGGAAGAGAGGGACACAGTGACAGAGAAGAGGAAGAGAGCTGTGTTAATGGAGAGAATGAGGGAGAAAGAAGGGAGGTATGTAGGGCAGGAGTAAAAAGTGAGAGGGAGATGAGAAGGAAACAGGAAACAGACATGAAGGAGAGGGATGGTGGAGGAAGAGATGGGGTGAGGAGAGGAGACACGGAGTGATAGATGGGGAGAGGTAGTGAGAACACAAGAAAATAGAATCCAATCCAAGAAAGGAACCACACCAGAAGAAAAGTATCAAGAGACAGAGTTCGCGGAACAAGTCAAGCCGTTGAGTTTCTGGGGATGTCACAATGACAATACAGCAACAGAAGCAAGCCAAGAAACTCGGATAAAACTAAATTGACTGGAGGAGTTCATGTGACTGACGAAGTACAGCACAATCTCTAGGCCGGAGAACAACAGCGCATCTGATATTCAAGGAAGTGGCCGAAGGCCGCAGGGGCGAAGCCCCTAGTTCACATAAATGAAATTGCTGATTTTTCGAGTTAATAGGTCTGAAATTCGTCATTTTGCTGACAATATTGTGTGCATATAGGCCTCGTGCAGTTATCTGAAGGAGCGATACGATATCAATTATATTGTTGTTTATACGGATCGTAATATATGGCCCCATTTTAACTTCAGATAAGTGCAGTTATCTGAAGGAGCGATACGATATCAATTATATTGTTGTTTATATGGATCATAATATATGGCCCCATTTTAACTTCAGATAACTGCACCACGCACACAATCGCAGCGGATCTCTCTTCTGCGTACCTTTGAGCAAATTTCTCAATTCCAAACAAATCGTCAGAATTTCGACCAATCAGCTAGGTACCCAATTTAAATCCGCGATTACGACATCTAAAGCGAAACAAGCTAAACCTAATCTAACTTAACCTGTAAACTGACGACCAAACCTCCCTTTCCTCTTCCTGCTGTCAAGAACTTGCCACTGGTGTCAAAAAACACTTCGGTATTTAAAAAAAATCCAAAATTTTCTACCGCAGGATTCGAACCACCATCACGGTGACCTCCGCATTAGCAGCAGGTTAGACCACACGGCCACAGAGGCTGCTGCCGGCAATCGCTTCGGAAATATGTATTCATGAAACTGTTTTTTTTTTTTCATTGCGTCATTATGATTTCGGTCGCATTCGATTGGTCGAAAATCTGGCGATTTGTTTGGAATTTAGAAATAAGCTGCCTGTGACTGGTACCGAGGTAGTTGGACTGGTACGATGGGGATTGGGAATGCCGGTCAATTTGTAGAAATTTAAGGTGATGTTTTTCAACCAGCCTGCGTCCATCGTCAATAAAAACTCTTTCAACCTTTCATTCATACTTCCGGACTACATTCAGCGAATGGAATGAGCTCGATACCCATATGAAAACTTTCTTGGAAACTTCTTATTCCATTCGCCCATTGAGGAAGCATCTTTTTGAGGTCCTGCGGGGTAAAACAAAGTCTGTCCAGACGCATTGTGGAAGGGTGGAGTATCATCTTTTTTGCGTTACTCTTTTATATGTGGTGTCTAGTACCGACAACGTTTATGATACCTACTTGTGCTGTCTTTTTTCGTTGTTCATACACAAAACTGTTCACATAATTATAAAGAGTTTTTTTTATCATGATTTTCTTCATTATCAGCTGGCAATTTACATTGCTGCCACTGCACTTCATAATTGCGATAAATTCCCCGTGCAATTTTTGAATAAATTAGAATTGAAAGTGAAAAGAAATATCTCGGGGTCGCATTGTGTATCAGTATTGAATGTATGTTGGCAAGATATTCTCTAAAGCTTTCCATAAGCACTTAGATAATGATTTGCATTCCCTTTTCGCAATGATGAACATGGTGATTCATGAAACACTCCAGATTCTATTCTGTGAATTTGTCGTTGTCTTGTTGTCCTTCTTGGAGGTGACTAGCCCATGAAGTTGAGCCCACATTCTTCTTTATCCTATGCCGTTAGATCCTATGGCGTTTGATCAATATCCCCGCCTCCCCCTTTCCCTCTCTCCCCCCGTTTCACTTACAAATTCTCAGTCGATCTGGTGGCAAATCGGACCAAAACCCTCCGCCAACCGCAACTCTCGTCGTTTCTCGGCGAGGCAGGGGACCAACTTCCGTTTCGAAAGATTTCGAAAGAATGAAGGTTCCTACCATTTTTTAGAAAACTCATCGAAAATCTGTCGACTTCCCCCTTTATGGGGCGATTAGAACTCCAGAGCCATCGAAGTGATGGAAAGAGATCCTTCTTTCAGATCTCAGCAGTTTGAAGTTGGAGTCCTCGCTGTTCCACATCATGAAAAATTACAAAATTACAAAAGGCGATGGCAAAGCAAAAATGCCAAAATTGATGACATCATTATTTCAAGCGACGGGATTGGCTGTTGCGAGCACCTGGTGCGCGGAAGTGGATTGCGAAAAAATATGCCTTTGGGACCCTCTCTATTTATGTGATGATGCGAGGAAACGTCGCCAACAACCGCATTCAAATCGTCACCACAAAAAAGTCACCAACAGCCAACAACGTCTTGCTAATCGTGATGGTAATGATGACGGTGATGATCGAGACACCTGTCATGGCATGGGTGGGGCTTTGCGGAGGAACAGAATTTTTTGGCAAGGACCCATCCCACGGAGGAAAACCTTTTCATGATTTGCAATAAAAACTCACGTCCCATTTGACGTTTAAGCTTCTGAGCAGGTGACGAATAAAGTGGTTGGGCTGAGGCTGACATTCCCAGCGGAGTTAGAGCTAGTGCCTGGTGCAGTTGGCAATCTTTTTTGCCGGCACAAACCGAAAACAATAGCATCTGCCTCGCAAAATCACTGGTTCTCTGCACTTGCATTCGAAGAGTTCATTTACACTGGCATTGTTGGCGCTTTGGCGTTGGCGTTGGCGTTGGTGGATTTCAGGTTGCCAAAACGCATAAAGCACTTTGGCAGATGTTAAAGACAAGCAAAACCCCATCATATACGCACCTTAACACTTTCAATCGAGGTCGGAAGCTGCTTCAGTCAGTTTTGTTCAGCATGTCGCACGTCAAGATTCCTTCATTCCCCTGAGACGGCAGATCAAAGCCACCGCGTTATAGTTTAGAGTCACTTCGCCATCATCCTGCAGGATACTGCACAGCAACACGCCTTCAGAAATGTACGAGATAATCCGTGAGGTCGTGATCCGGAAGTTTTCGAGGTTTTTCAGCAAGTTTCATCGATTCAAGTGGATCTCCGAGCCGGTTTCCACCTCCCTGTCCTACCTTCTCTCTCCGAATTTCGTCAGCTTTGTCCTAATCTCGCTTGCTGTCGTCAGTTCTGGACTGATCATCCTGGTGATATGCCTGGCCTGCTCTACAATCTACGTGTTGTTTCATGTGTGGATTGTTTTAAAGTACAAGTTAGTGGTCTTTGAGGCAGTGTTGGAAATAGCTAGACACCTTGTCGCCAAATTTTTGTGGAGGAGCTGGACACGACACGGCGGTATCTGGACTCAACCCCAGTCCCTGAGGGCACAGTTCCCTCGCTATTCGGGATAAGCAGCGTGCTTCCTGGGCAGCCTTTTCGGCAGATTCAGGATTCTCTCGACTTTTTCCTCTTTTCCTTCGGTTTCATGCGATTGAATGGTAGCACATCTTATTTTTTTAAAATGAAAGCAATTAATGTGAAAGGAATTTAACCGATTCTGTCACTTCTCATCACGAACGCAGGCCGTAATATCTTCGTCCGCAGAGCAATTTGTCTAAAACTATGGACAAATGCGTGTTCCCAAAATAGCTTGAAAACCACCAAATAAAGCATAAATGTCCTCCGTAAATTTTTTTTATCACTTTTTCAAGAAAAACTCACAATTTCCATTGCAGATTTCAAGGACGTTTAATCTGCTCCGAGGATCAACAATGAACCCGTGCCTTGCATCTTCTGAACATTCTGAACAAAAGGTCCAACTTGCGCATGTCAACTTAATCCCTTCCTGAACTCCACACAAGACTGTTGTATAGTAGCGGCGGAAAAAGATTTGGTGCTCATACATGTGTTTTTCCCATTTAACTGTTGCCTCCGAAACTTTTTTTTCTTTCTTTTTACTCTTATGCATTTGGTAGAAATTAAAGCGCCAAATTGCAACGGAGCTTCCTGGAGGTGTCAGATTTTGACATTTGTGATGAAAGAGGATCTTTTATTTCTACAGCATGGAGTTTTTGCTAAAATCTTAAGAATGGAAATTTTTCACATGTATGGGTAATCTTTTTCCGCAGCCAGAAGACAGGGTGTCAAGTAAAGGTGTGGCATAATTGATATGGGATATTCCTGATGGCCATTCCAATAAAAATTAATCAGTAAAAATTTTTCCTCCAACCCCTCGTTTCCTCCCCCAAAGAATTCTGTTGCCATGGCAATCGAGATTTTTGGGGCCATGTCTCGGAAATGGGGGGTTGTAGCACTTTTTGTCGCAGGACCATTTGTTTTTAGTTTGTTCTGAAGAACTTCTCCACAAAAATGGGCCTTGTACGGTGAAATCGACTTCACCCCTCTTTGAACCCGTTGCATCTTTTTGGGGACTTTTGGGGACCAATAGGAGGAAGTCTATCTCGCTGTATACAAGGACCATTTTTGTTGAGAAGTTCTTCAGAACAAATTAAAACAAATGTTCCTGCGACAAATCTTGCAAATACTCCCCCATTTCCAAGATATGGCCCCCCAAAAATCTCGGTTGCCATAGCAACAGATTTCTTTGGCGGATCGACTATCTTATTGGGTACGAGAGGTCGTCCAGATGTATTGACTATACAGGGTAGCCCAAAAGCCCCTGGCCATTGGAAAAACGCAAATTTGCCGTTTTTGTCATATTTTGTGATCTGAAACTTTTTTGGCTCTGACATCGGATGTCAAGGCTTTGTTCGGAACTTTCAGCACCGAATAAAGTGGTGTCATCCCTGGTGGGAGTTAGAAAAAGTCACATATCACAAAATTTGATGAAAACAGTACCTAAATTTTATTTTTTATATGGCCAAAAACTTTGGGCATCCCTGAATATGCGCATGTTGTTCCGATTACGTCTTGTCAACCGTGGTTAGAGCAAGAACGAGTTTTAGATCACAAAATTTGATAAAAACATCAAAATTACATTTATCCTATGGCCAAAGACTTTTGGGCTACCCTGTATATCTATTATACGGAATTTTTAAGCGTCCGTCTGATGCACTGTTTGAATATGCAGTATAAAAATGGACAAGGACGATGCGATGCCTCTAAATATTCGTGGCTCCACGAGATTCCACCGTTCCTGGTGGTGTTGCCACGGTGGTACCACCACCACCGTTCCTGAAATGGTGCTAGTAACGGTATGTTCGCATCACAGAGGAGGTACCGTAGTAGAGAATGTTCCTGCCACTACACCTGCTATCGAACAGGAACAACGTGCTTTTCAGATAATTAGGTTATGCGGACTAGCGAGTGGAAACATATTGTAAGGGTGCTGTCCGGCAACGGTGGCAATATTTACGCTTTTTTTAAGCCCAAACTGTCCGGAAACGGTGGCCATTAAGAAGAGAAATGATTCATGTTTTGTATATGCTTGGTAGTGCTTGGTCGTTTAATTTTTCCAGATCAGACGAATACGACGAGAACAAGGCGAATGATGAATTGTGGCAAAAGATGAGAATTAAGCTTGCTACAGCATGGAGGAGATTCGCATACTATCTTCACGGTAACGTTCATTATGGTAATGTATGTATTTCGGTCTATATACAGGGTGAGTCACCACGAATGTAGGTTTTTTTCGATCGAAATTTCCGCGAAAACGGAAATATCTCCGTAACCACCCCTTTATCCCCTTCAGGCATCCCCAAATGTGGCTTCATCGAACAGCACGGAACTGAGGTCTCTGGCCTCATCATCCGAGACACGAAGAACGCATGCCTGCTGAAAAAACGCCCCTTCAACCACTCTACCCCTCCCCGCAGAAAACCACCCCTAAAACGGAAGCCAAGGGGTGGATTTGATTCGGACCACTTCTGGTGCCTTCAGAACAAGGAAATGAACAACTTTGTAATTTAAGCCATAGACCTCCGAAGCACAGTTCAAGAGATAATGCGCAGCATAGAAAACACCCCAAACTACCCTCCCCCAAAAAGGGCATAGGGATGGAAATTTGGAAGAACCCAATGGAACCAAATAAAGCGCAAAAGAACCAGGTTCAAAAAACTCCAGGGCTCCGCAGTTGCAGGAGCAGCCGTTTTCGCGGAAAATGCGATCGAAAAAAACCAACATTCGAGGTGACTCACCCTGTATAACTATAGTTATCAAATACAGGGACGTTAGAGAGCTGTAGCAAAAAGCTAAGGACTAAATGAATCAGTTAGAATCAAAAGGTCATTTGTCCTCAAATCACAAGTTTATGAAAAGGTCATATGTCCATGGACTTATGACATTTTGATTCCAAAGCACAATTTCGCACTGAATATTTCAGCCATTTCAGGAGTTTGCGAATGTCGGACATCAGCCATTTTGATTGCAAACTGTGGATGCATATACGTGGCATACATTTTTCCGCTCTTGACTCAAAATGGCCAAAATGTGGACATATGACCTTTTGATTATCCCACCGATTCAATTTCTATCGCGGAGAAATTCCGTTAATATTTGCACTTCACGCTGTGCTAACGCCGTGTGAAGCATCATCGCCGCTGGACACTACCAAAAAACACCGTGTTGACATAAAATTGTCGGGCATTGCCGTCAGCAAGCTCACATCATATCAATGAAAATCATTTGTCCTTTGGGTTGCTCTGCGCTGTTTTTCACATGCGTTGCGGTACGATAATAGTCACATGTAGAGTTCCCAGGCTTGCGATGCATAATATTAATGATACCACCCTGGTTATTTAAATACCATTTAACTGAAATTGTGGCAGTCAATGAACAACGTTTTGTCACCGAAACTTCCTTTTGCTGCCTCGTAACGAACCTAGAAAAAATGTGCCGGATTTCTTCTACTTTGTTGACATCTATTTCACCCACATTTTCCTTCAACCAAAATATGTGATTTTATCACATATTTCAAAATTTTAATCGTTTTCGTAGTTGTAATGAAGGACAAACTTTGCGGTGTCAGATTTTCTTTGCGAATAAAATGTTTCAATGACTATGCCAAAACAGCATTTAAATTGAGCGTGTGGCAACATAATTTTCCTGTCACTGTACATTCAATGAGGTTGCTGAGTTCCCGAGTAACCACGCAAGGCATACAAAAGTAATCGGTTAAACTTCCATATCCCTGACTACCACCACACCAACGCCACACCCGCCACAGAAGGCCATAGAAGGCCAAACATAATCATACTTAACCTATTCTAACCTAACCTATAACCTAACCTCACCTAACCTAACCTTACCCTTTGAGGGTTGGTTTGGTGGGTTTGGTTAGGTTAGATTGTTAGGATAGATGATAAAGAAAAGAAAGCGCACAAAAATCCACTTTGCCCATCCCTGCAGGGGTGTGGCGGGTGTTGCGGGTGGTGCGGGTGTGGCGTAAGAGGGTATTGTGGGTCTGGTGGGTGTTGCGGGTGTGGCATGGGTGTGGTAGTAGTCAGGGATATGGAAGTTTAACCAAGTCATCTTTATCATATCTATCGGCCGTTTCAGAGAACATTACACTAGCCTGATCACGGAAGGTAATCTTTCGGACCAAATTACTTGATGGAAGGACCACACCTTCATGATTTTGCAATCACCTCCTCGTGTTTCATTGATCTCACATCATGCAGGTTACGAAGTCACCGGATTGGAGAACATTCCCGATAATTCTGGAGCTGTCCTGGTCATGTACCACGGCCAGTTTGCAGTTGATAGCCTCTTTTTCAGCGTGGAGCTCTTTCTCCAGAAGCAGAGGGCGGTGCATCCGATCGTTCATGACATTATCTACATCTTCAAATGTAAGATGCCTTTCACCATTTCGATGTTTTTTTTTTCGGTCGAGAACAAGGTCCCAACGGCTGCCGCTGAACTCAATTGACCTTCACATCGAATTGCCATTTTTCAAATTTTGTCCATGAGTGACACGAAAGCGGGAGACGAAGATTTATTTACACGGAAAGGGTGGAAGTGTTGTGAGATACTTTCTCCAAGTACTTCAAAATGGGCGACTGGAAGCGAAATCTGTGCCGAAAAGATTTGTGTAAGTGGTGAGGAAGTAGTTCAAGAAATTAGTCGCATGATGGGAAGAGGAGCTGTTGCGTGTCAGCTGGTTGCAGCGTGAATTTTTTTCAGTGTCCAACTCAACCTTGCGAAGCTCAAACCAGCCAGTAATTTTAACACTTCTCTTGTTTTTGAACAGATTTTATCATCCCAGCTTCAGCGCCAAACCAGTTTTCATACCGAGAGTGTGCAGAGTTTTGGAATCGCGCAAATAAAGCAAATTTTCTTCGATATGACTCAAACTGGATAAAAACTTTTTAAGGGCGTTAGAGGTGATTATCTTTTCGCGATTTCCGTACAAGAAGAAATTGAGGGTCGGCAAAACTGAAACAAAGAAGTTCCTGGTCACGCAAAGGATGTCTTATTATTGCTGGAATAAGCGTGAATTTTGGCCTGTATTACGAATTACTCGTTTGCCTTAGTCCATTCTCTACCGGCTCCAAACAACGGCACTAATACGGTGCACAAACAAACAGACCCATTAGGTGAGGGCGCAGGGTAAGGCTGTTTTCTTCCTTCTCACAGTAAGGAAGAAAATGGGTACAATTCCATGATCAAAGGTCACGGAATATCGAAAATCGACAAACTCAACTTCACTACAATTGCACATTGTGCCCTCTTGTTATTCTCATCGCACGATCAATGAATGTTGAGCAATATATGGGCTTTCCGGTCATCGCAGATTTCAGATAACACTAACTCAATTTGCCAAAACCGCAGGCTGGTCCGGGTCTTCATTTGTTTTAAACATTGTGAACTCTATACGCTCAACGTCTCTTTCAGCTGAGTATCTAAAGGCAATTTTCAACGCTGTCCACTGGTTGACCAAAAAGCCAACCTTGAATTCCTGCGTTGAACTTCTCGAGGATGGACACCTGATGCTGATCTTACCTGGAGGTCCTTACGAAGGCCTCTACGCTGGCAAGAATTACGAACTGCTCTGGAGAGAAAAAGCAGGATTCGCTAAAATGGCAATTGAAGCGGGAGTGGTTAGTTCTTTGGTTAATTGATCTCAGGGTCTTACAGTAATTGATCTAAATCTGAATCAGAGCTGAGTGCCCCATGCATCTCATCTCAATATTGCGTCTTCTCTGGGGAATCGGATTATCTGCCCCGTAATCCAAACGTAGTTGTATATTTCTCTGTTGCAGCACACTTTTCATTATCTTGTGTCGCCACTTGCGAGTTCCCACTTTCAATTGAAATTTTTAAGGTGATAGTAAATGCTTCCAAGTCCTCTCCCCCACCAGAATATGATTCGCCAGTTTGGGACCCCTTTATGCAAGTATCTTGCTTGCCACTTATTGTCCTTTGAGCAGATCCAATGAGCTGCTGCTTGGTTCATTGTTGCAGCATTGCACATTGTAATCCATTCTTTCCTCGAGTTTCAAGGAGGTGCAATTCCCCACCTTCAAACTTCAAACTCCCCTTCCCTATGATACCATACGATAACCGTCACTGGGTGATTTGTTTTTATGGTTTGCTCATGCTGCTTTTGTGTGGTGTTTTTATGTCTTGACGGGCTACTTTGCACGAAGAATGCTTCCTCAGCAATTAACGCGAACCCATTTTTAAAATAGCAAATTGTGATGTGAAAAATCCTTACCGGACCATTTAACAGCACTTTAGGCTATTCCCTTATTCCAAAGAATGCAGTAGCCTGTATCAATCCCTTGGTTATACTCGCCGGGAAGCCAGACATTAAATTTCTAAAATGTCATAGGTGCGTGCGGTTGGAGTTCGGTGTTGCTGTATCTATAACCCATCAGGAGCAATTTAGCATCACTGGCAACAGAGCCTCGGTAAAATAACGTTAATGAACTCGGTGAAACTGCATCCAGTCCTGTTAAGACTGGATAACCCGATAGCCCCTGATACATAATGCTGACGTCTTTGAAATTTCTCATGTTAGAAGACTTGCATGACAGAGGGCGGAGAGATCATCACCAAGGTAACGCTACACCAGACGAGGTAGTTAATTTTTTTTCATTGAAGTGAATGATGAAAATTTACCTCTCGGAGGGTTAACGTTGTCACCGTATTGATGTCTCCGTGGAGAGAACTATCTGTTTACTGATGGCGGAATTCATGTATTCACAAATGTTATAATAATTTTAAATAAAAATTACGACCGTTCAGATTTTTGTAAAAAAATCCAATCTGCGGAAAAATCCTCTATTTCAAGCGAGGACAAAATCTGACACCTGTGAAAAGCCTTGTTGCAACCAGACTCTTTAATTTCAGCCCTCTGCAGAGTAAAAAGAAGAAAAAAAGATTCGGATACAAAGAGTTTAACGGGAAAACACAGGTATGAGTACATTTCTTCTACCGCGACGATACAAGAGCTTGTCTTTAGCCCCCCAAATTCAAAATTTGCTGAGCGGATTCGTGGTGAAACTCAAGCCTCGCCGCCATATCACTCGATTGTGAGTCTCCACAGCAAGGCGATTTTGCACTCTCTCACTCGTCTTTTCCCCGCTATTTTGTTTCAGCCAGTCATTCCCGTCTTCACCGAGAACATCAGACAGGTCTTCATCGAGCTGCCTATCATTGGATACTTCTTCAAGTTGCTGTCGGAGCAGATGAACAACATCATGCCCTTCAACCTGTTCTACGGCTATAATCCAGTCAAGTTGAGGACTCACATAGGCAGACCAGTCTATCCTGGCGAACTTGACTACAAGCAATTCAGGAGCAAGGTTAGCGCTTTGGTCTATTGATTAAAGCACTTCACACATTGCATTCGAAGGTATCGATGCATTGTATTTAGTCTTTTGACTGGACGCTTCATTTCACACAATGTATTCGAAGATATCATTGTCCTGTATTCAACATTGCATTTGACTCAAGGACGACTCCACCTCATACCATTTCAGGAAATGATTCAGTGGAGACACTCACCTTGAATCATTTCAAGAAAAAATGAGATTGCTGTACACTCAGATCCATTCAAATATGCAAAAAATCATTTAGTTCTCTACAACGTCGGTAGCCTTGATGCAGGAAATTCGATTTCCCTTTACTGACATACATAAAGCATCAGCAGTGTGTCTTTGAGCATTACTGTGCGCCTATGCACCGCCCTATGCACCAAGAATGGGCCAATGCATAAAAAGGGCAAACTTCTGATTGAGAGCCAGAGATGGCAGCAATTTCAATTTTCAGAAGGCAGATGGCAGTCGATTTCATCATGGTAGTTACTCGGCTGCCACAGCGATGGCTCCACTGAACTACTACCACCACAATCGACTCACGAGATGGTGCAGCCGTGGTGAAACGACTTGACCATGTGGTACATTGGTGTACCGCCCCGATCAACTGACTTTTTCGCCTCCTGTATTTTGATACAGATCCCTTTTTCAGCTCTGGCCTAGTGATCAAAATTTGAGTTGCATCATCCGTTGGAGAGGGCTCCCGTCAACATGGTCCCTTGCCAAGCATGGATCCCACGTGGTTTATTCTGTACGGTGACTTTTGGCAAGTGCCCAGCAACGAAACATTGGGACCAACGCATTATAATTCCTTGATGTCACCCATATACTGTATATGTGCTGTCATTTCTGGTTCCTCGTGTTTTGAAACCGATCACCAACATTTGTATGCACATTTGGTGCCACGAGTCCAATGTTCTAGAATGAACACCCTCTTTGCGGAGTTTGAGTAGAGAACAAAGAGATCACACAATGCCAACCTGATTGTGACACCCTTAATTGAAGCATCATACTGACGCAAAGTATTTTGATCATTATTTAGATAACCTAAGATTCAATGCTATTTTTAATGACGCATCCAATTTCATAAAAATATGTTTGCCTTTTTTGCCACCACCAATGTTTACATATAGGTTGTGAAGTCAATGGAAGAACTGATCAAGGCCAAGCAAACTATTCCAGGCAGAGTGCACAGAGCTATGCTACAACGTATGCGTGACTGGAGTAACCATAACGCCGACCAAATTAAAACCAATTAATTATCATCACCATTTGTTTTGTTTTACGATATTGTGCAAATAAAAAATTTACGGTTTCAGGTCCAAAACTTACTCAAACCATAATCATAAAAAATTAAAAATCAGAATCAAAGAGATTTTAACAAATGCTTTTGAAAAGGCAATAGCCGAAATGCTTTGGCAATGTGGGATGACGCCGCAAGCGGTATGATGCGATTGAAACAGCCTTGAGATTGAAACAGCTTGAGACAAACAATCATTCTCGAGTTTGCTAGCTGCCGGCAACCAAAAGTGTTAAATGCGTTCGTCATTTCATGTGTGAGAGCACACGATTCGCCCAGAGTGAAAATTACCGTTTCCACCAAAAAGAGAATTTTCATAGGCATTTACATAAAGGGCGCTCTGAATTGACAATTTTCATGGAATGGGAGGGTTTTGTAGTCATACTCTGCCTGGATGAGCTTCTTCAATTCGGCGGACTTTCAGCCACAAAAGACGGTTTGAGCGAGGAGCTTGATGTGCTTCGTTCAATCAGAACGCAAAAGTGATCGCCAATGATTCTTTTGAGGGGCTTGGTATAAAATAAACAACTCCACGTCGGGGAGATCGTACTTATCCGAGTTCTTTTCCTGCTTCGCAATCTTCATCGCTGGATTGCAGGTCCACCCACATGCAAGTTTCAGTAGTCGTTTGTTGTTTCCACCTGCTCATCGAATTTGCCTTTGTTTCAGCGCTGACCAGATGTTGCCAGGCAACGTCTGATTGATCTTGATAAGGGTCTGCATTGAAACCAAGACCTGAATATCGGAATTAAAAAAAACTGTTATCAGTTTTCGTTCAATTCAAGATCAATTCCAATCGACTTTAGCTTGTTGCAGTCTTTTAGAAATCCGATGTAACCGAAACTACGATATAAGAAAATGCTCGAATTTGCTTGAGATAGAAATGCCTTGCATCAACAAACTGGGAATTGTCTTCACGACCCGCGGAAACTGCAATCTGCCTAATGAAATCAAGCGTAAATCAAATTTTCGTTCTTGTCGAGGACTCAGAAGTAATCAAGCTCACATTTCTGGAGCTTCGTACGTTTCGTTAGACTCCATGGGCAGACCATTTTTTAATTTCATATAAACTCCTTTTTGTTTCCCACGCATGTTGTAAATGAACAAACGCCATGGAAATTCCTGCAGACCCGCAAATTTCACTGTGGCGGTAGCTGCTGTCGGGAAACTAACCGACACCAAGTACCTATACACATTTTCTAACTTCGAATAGCTATGTCGCTTGTAAGATCCAATCACCTTATTCCGCATTTCGAAGTCAAATTTCAGCAAATCTCGAACGAACCATTTCCATTTTTCCTGAATCTGCCTTGATGAGAAAATATGCGTATCCAAATAAGACAGCTATTGACCTTGCGAAAAAGGAAGGATGTCGGGAATTTTGAATGATATAATGACCTGTAGCAGAACTCTCAGAGACCTGAACAATGCTGCAGTCCGTGCTGCAGCCAGAAAAATGGAGTTTATGGCATTTGGCGTCACGTTGTCACCGACAGTTCAGGCCAGTACTGTATGATCCGCGGAATCGGAACTTTCTTTCACGCGTAGCCCACCACAAAAAAAACAAAAATATGACAAAAACCGCACCTTGTCTCTGAGCTCCACAGGGTTCAATAATCGACCCGAGTTGTCCCTTGACGAAATTGGACTGCCAACGTGTGTTATCAACTTCACCGGGATCAAGCCGAAGAATATGTTTGGTGTTCCGACAGAGACATGGATCCTTTCTAGGAGTCTGTTCAGGATTCTGGAACAGAAGACCGCCTGGCGGATGTTTTCGGTGAAGACCGGTACAATCGACTGAGGAAAAAGACGCAATACACGTTGCTTTTTATATACCGAAAATACCAGTTTCATTATACCGAAAATACCGAATGTATAGGTACATATGGTAGCTCATAAGTCTTTATTGGAAACATGTAAATTTGCGTTTTTATCACATTTTGTGATCCGAAACTTTTTCCATAACTCTAACCACAAATGTCAAGGCTTTAGTCGGAAATTATAGTCCCGAACAAACTGTGACATCCTTGAGCTAGAAAAAGTCTCAAATGACAAAATATGATAGAAATAGCAAATTGTAATTTTTGTCATAGCCAAAGAAATTTGGGCTACCCTGCGTCGCTCCTGAATAAAAGTACGCGCGAAATGCCAAATACAGTCAGTTTTATCCAGGAATTTGGACTTTCTCGCGGCAGAAGATATTGAAGGATTCGGTCGGAAGTAAAGTTGAGATATTTTTTGCACATGATTGTTTGTGAAAATATTAGTTTTTAGTCAAAATATCAAAGAGAAGAACGAAACATTTGGTGAAACAGAGTGTGGGCCATTCAACCCAGCAGCGGATGACAGAAATAAGTGGTGAACATACGATTGACGAAATATCTTCAGAAATAATCTCAGCTGGAACAAGGGCAACTGCAACTTTTAAATTTCTATGCGGGTAAGAGATTTCCGGACAAGTGAGATGTTACCGAATTTGGACATTGATTTTACGCTCTGGAAGGAAGTTCAGTGCAGTTTTGGCACAAGAAAAAATGCGCAGAAAATTAGCACAGAAACCATTTTCTTTATCTACCCTGGGATATCTTTGGATTGGAATAACGATGCTCAGTGAAAATGCGCTCGAGAACCAGTTGAGAAGGTTCGATTTTCTTGAGTTCCGTGTCCTCCCAAAAGTGGGAAATTAATTTTTGGTGAGTCGGAAATCAACATGTGGAAAACTTGAACGAGCGTTCACACTTAGGGGATAAGGGGGAAACTGCGCGCAGAAAAGTCAATAAATTTTCATCGAGAACACCAAAGAACATCCTTATAGCCTTTCAAGCCACAAAGACGTTTTTGAGCCTTGAAATAACTCGGCCAAAAAACATATGAAGACCGTTCCAAGTTCGGATGAACTAAATAGGTAGATCAGATCGGACGAAGTTGAATATCTTTCATCCGCAACAGATGAAATTTCCGGACTATTTTGTTCCAGAATAAAAAACTGCATCATTTTTTTTTTGTGATTCAGGCGAGTTACTGATCAATTCGATGAAGAAATTTGAGAATTACAGATGCCGATTAAAAAAACGGCTTGAAAATCAGTCAAAAATATTTCGATTTCGGTATCCCATCAACGAAAATTTTGGCAGGGAGTGTACCTATACTTACAACGTTTGCTTCCACGGCGAGCCTGGCGAATCCAGTTCGTCCTCTCCAGAGGATGCTGTAGTATTCGTCTGAGAAACGTGCCTCGTACGATCCACCAGGAGTGATCAAAAGGGACTGTCCGTTTCGGAGCTTCTCCAAGCATTTCTCCTTTGCCCCGCTGAAGACGTTCAAAAAATCGAACATTCCGTCAACAGCTATGGCCCCAAAGAAATGAGGAAATGAAATGATATGAAATCCAACGAAGTAGTGCAAATGTAGTTAGGCGCAAACATTGAGCACGCAGACAATGTGTTGAGGGCAAAAGCCAGCAAAACCTAAATCCCACCGACGGATTTACAGTTGGTATTTTGACAAAAAATTATAATTAGGTACATTCAATACACAGCAAAATTGAATTGCGCTGTAGATGTATGATGAAAAAAGTTAATTCATCAGCGAAAGCCTTGCCAAAAGGTTAATCAAAAATAAAATGGAGCAACAACAGTGATTTGGTGGAAAATGGAACAAAAAATTCACGACAATTCTCGATTGAGAAATGCTGGAAAGCGTTGCAGATATCAAGGAAAGCTCACTGCTGTTGAGAAAAGATGTGAGAAAGTTTGCAATAACACGCTCAAATAATTTGGAGGAACTTATAGTTAAGAAATCCATTATGCCAGAGAATCCGCTGTTCCAATCCAATCAGGTTGTCATTTACTCGAAAACCGATGTCTCGAAACGCACTGGCGTCAGCTCATGGTTCCTATATGAACTTGGGATCGAAATCCAATTCGGTGATTTATTTTGAATGGAAAAGCCCATCACCCCATTGAAAAGCGAACACATATACTTAGAGCGAAAATTTATTTGAATTGAAGCCAGCAAAAGAGTGTAATCTGCCACTAACTAATTCTAGAAGCTGCAACCGTGTCCTCCGCGCCTTGATGTGCGTTGCATATGCCAGGAAAAAATCAGGGGGCAAACCGCAAACCGCAAACCGCCAACACTGCGGAACGAATGACAGGATCAATTATTATTTTGCACACGTAAAAGGCCGTACGAAGAGTACACGTAAAAGGCACAAGAATTTTAAACACATGTCAAAGCAGAATTTTCTTAAGCACATTCAGCACATGTACCTAAAGGCGGAATTAAAATTTCGCACAACTTAAAGCAGAATAATTGTCAAGCACATGTAAAAGACTGATAAATTTTAAGCAGTTAAGTAGAACACAGTAACATTAATAACACACGCAAAGTAATTTAGTAAGCATAGTAAAAAGGCAGAATATATCTCCAGACCGATTACGAGAAATAAGATATTCGTAATCCTATTACTGACCTGGAATTTGGTGAAATTTCTCATGGAGAACTGTCCACGGGTGAACATCATGCCTGATCCTCAAATTGGATATGAAATAGGGAATGTCATGGCCCAAATGTCCATGAAACATGATGAAAATCAGAGGTCGCCTTTTCTTGCTGGAAACTGCCGCTTCCTGAATGGCGTCGATTTCCAGACCACGGATTTCATAACCTATCGGCAGAAAGATTGAATCGGGACATCAAGAAAAGCAGAATTTGGGAGCCCAACAACATCAAACGATATTGTTACGAAATTCGCATTCACACAAAATTCTGGGGGGATTCGTTTTGCATTCTCGAAAAAAACTGTTTTTAATTTTTGAAAATAAATTTGAAAAAAAAATATTGAAAAAAATTTTTTTTGAAAAATATTTTTTTTTAATTTTTTTTTAACTTTTTTCGATGTTTGAAAATTCTGGCTCTCGAAACAAAAAGCTCCATTTTCCCTTTCATCCTCAAAAGTTCAAAAACTGAACTTTTGCCATTTCGTGGTGAGCACATTGCGGACGCAAACTGTTCACCCCTGCTTTTGATACCCCGCTCACTCCCATCATTTCTCATCAATCGGAGTTCATTCAACCCGCAGAGGACATCAACTTTGGAATGGACTTTAAGCCGGTGCGTTGATTAAAAAAATAGGACCGCGGTGGGACTCTTTGAATCTTGAAAAAGATCAAATGTCAGGAGATGTGGGTCATCCCGTTTCAAACGTGCTTGATGCATTTTCACGCATTACAGGAACACCGTTTTTGCAGTGCATATCGCCTGAACTCCAATTGGCGCCTGAGTAAGCAATGCAATCCCTCTTTCGATGACTTTTGGCTAGAGTGTACACGTTTTAATCATGAAACATTTTTATCAATTACGCTTCAAATCATCACACTCCTGATGATTGTCGGCGCAAATTGCAGGCCCTTGTGCGTGAGCCCAAGAAAAGCGGAAATTCCACTCTCAAAATTCCCATCGTTTTCGATAAGTGCCCAGTCTGACGATTCGTGAAGTTCCTCACCATTTCCATCAGATTTTAGCTCCACAAAAGATATGATCGATTGTTGTGAAAATGCTGAGTTGCACGAAGATTTTCGCTGGATTTGAAGACGATTTGCAGCTCGGGTGCTCTGAGCACCAGATTAAAATAAGCTACAAGCGTCAGTGTGAATGGGCTCGCCGCAATTTTCATGTTTGAGTCATTTCCACCTGACCATTGACACAATCGAAATCAATGTTGACGAAAGTAAAATGCTTTTATCATGCTTATCACAGTGCACTCTATACGCCCAACCCAAACACAAGAAAGCACAACTTATCACCCACCCGTCAGATTGGAACTTTTTTTGAGGAGAGATAACCTGGCATATCATCCAACAAAAAAGTGACAAAAATAAAAAAAATGGAATATGCATAGTGGTTTAGAGAACATCCCACGATCATTTATTTTTTCCCTTGCGACAGGGATAAAGAAAACACCGGCAAACAAAAGCTCTACTACGCAAGTTTTACAGAGCACGAATGAACCGTCATAACATAACCAAATTCTGTTACTCAATCCAGGAGTCGTGGTCCTGCCTATTTTTCCAAAAAAAAAAAACCATCACCCGGTTATGTGTCTGACATCGCGCATCTTAATTGTCAACCTCTTCATCTTCCCTCCTGACCTGACCTGACCTGTCGTCATCCTAACCGTGGAAGAAGCGTGCCTGCAGCATCAGATATCCACAAATCAATCTGACGTGCCACCTCCAAAATGAGAGGCGATCTTCTTCACTTTTCGCCGGTGCCTTCTTCGCTCGTGACGAACCATCACTGCGGAAACAAAGAAAATGCGGAAGAAAACAAGAATATTGAGGACGACAAATGAACTCCAACAAGCCGCATTTTGCGGGCATTGCGGAAATCATTAAAATCAGCCATTTTCTTCGGTGAATGCCTTCAACGGTTGATTTCATTCACCTTTTCCAAAGGTGTCCCAGGGTGACCAGGGTTGTTAACCGGAGTCCGGTTGCAAAATTCCAGGACACATGAAATTTTTCGGTTTTTTCAAGGCCATTTGTCCAAATGCTCCAAATGGGAGTTTTTACTTTGTGCATAACACACAAGGTTTGCGATGGGTTCATAAATGGAATGAAAAAATAACTCTGGTGTGAAAGCAGTGCATGTGATACTCTTGCAAAGGAGGGCACTTTTTCCAACACGGTCGCCTTTCAAATGGAGATTCAGAATTTGTAATAAATATCGAAAAAAATCAGTGTCCAGAAATGATGCAGTGTGTTTTGACTTATACGACTGTTTATTCTTGAGGACATTTTACAATCTTTCAATCTCTGCTGTGCGAGTAGCAGCTTCAGCCTTTGCATTTCAGCTTTTCGCTTCTTTGTTTCCAACTATACTTAATTTATTGAGACAATTTCCACAATTTTTCTGCGCGCCACTTTCTCTTCAAACAGCAGACTCTGACTTCTGCTTCAAAGCTTAATCTCATCGTTTACTGGATGAGTATGGAGGAATCAGGCACTTATCAAATCAGGCCCTTATCAATTGGCGCTAGAACAACACTACCGGAAAACTTAATGGTGTTGCATATGCATCTCCGAGCAATCAAGCTTTCTTCTTGTAAATTCTCCAAAAAAGGCACTCTTTATTGTCCGAAACACTTCTCTCCACTAATGCATTCCCGAAGGCTGTGGGAAATACTCCGTATGTCATTTTTAAAACATTCATCCGAGACATTTTATAAAAAATGTGAAATTCTTCAGGGTATTAGATAACATTCCAGGACATATGCAGGACATCCAGAACTTCCAGGACGCAGATTGTGATGTTGTAAAATGTGCTTCGAACATCCAATTCGGGTCATTGACCCACCAAGATAAGTCCTGTTTTGGTGACTGTTGCAGAAATTTATTCAATTGTCGTACATTTTCATTTTTAGAGAATATATGTCGTCGTAAGTAAACAGCACCGAGAACATCCCTGACAAAATGCGCTCCGAGTTCCAATTTCGGAATTTGGCCTCGAAAGTCCCTTTCACTGTGACAAACTTCCCAAAGATATCATTTGTGCGCGTGTGGGGGTGATGTAACTTTCCCGTGGACCGATTGCTTAACCACGCGTTTCCCAAAATAAACTGGAGAGAAACATTCAGTGACAAAATGCGCTCCGACCGCCATTTTGCGTTGTTGCTTGATCGTTGCCGCTTCCTTTTGATCAGGGCAAAGAAGGCGAAAAAAGTCACTTGGACGGGGCGGTACATGAGTGTACCAGATGGTCAAGTCGTTTCACTGCAGCTGCACCTTCTCAAGAGTCGAGTCCAGTCGTAGTAATCAGTGGCGTCATCTCTGTGGCAGCCCAGTAACAATACCATGATGAAATCGACGGCCATCTGCTTTCTGAAAACTTGAAATTGTTGCCATCTCTTGCTTTCAATGAGTTTGCCCTTTTATTGAAATTGTCCCATTCTTGGTACACAGGCGTACCGTCCAGCTAAGAAGGTTAAGCCTGGTGCTCAAAGACATTTTCCGAACAATAGATTTCTCAATTTTTAATTATATATTCGCGTCCATTTATTGTTCCCGTTTCGAATACAATCCCTGACTGTGCCCAGAAAAACTAGAGTAAAGAGCTGTAAAGGTCCGAAGTTGGGGAGATGGGAGCGGAAAAGTTGAAAAAATAAAGTGTTGTCATGCTGCTGAACGCAGTTGGAGCCAACGTTCCATGCGTCTCCTCAACACAATTGGCAGGCAGGCCGTGATCTCTCAGTAAACTTGTCTGCATCTCTTTTGGTACTTCGTATCTGGATTGCTGGGAGATCTCGGCCTGCCAACTATGTTGGACGGAATGTTGGTTCCAACTGCGTGTTCAGCAGAATGACAATACGTTTATTTCCAGCATCAAGAGTCACTTTCGCAACATTGTATTTCTGTAACGTTTGTGTTCATTGTCGGGATTGCGAATTTCTCCAGCATTTGCAGACATTTTCGAATCAAATCTCTCCAACGTTTGCGGTCATTTACACGTACCCTCCACATGAATTTCTCGTTATTGAGATACGAATTAAGAACAGACACAATTTGTTACAGATTCACAGAAACTCCAGTGTAATTACCACAACAACTTGAAGGGAATGGTCAGAGCGGCCATAAGAACGGCTTCGACAAAATACAAGATCTGGAGAAAATTCGCGTAGATGAGCAGGAGGGCTACCAGCCACTTGTTTGAGAGCAAAACGTCGAGGATGTTGAAACCAGACGAGTTCAAGGAATCGGTTTCGCTTTCCATTGTGAACGAGTTAGCGCCGGCATTGCACAAAAACAGACGAAGACACCGACCTAAACCATCCAGGTACGGAGTCTCGCCCCGCTGAAAACAGGATTCTGGGCGGATTGGAAGCGGCGCCCACAGAGGAATTCTGAGTGCCTAATAACTGCACTCAGTGAATTTTCGTGCCTGATAAAAACACCTGTGTGTAATTTGCCAAGAGGAGCAGGTGTTCGTGCGGTAGCATCGGCGACTGCTGCTGTGTATACTAGAGATATGGAATTACTTCACCCACAGAACCACAAATTTCCATTGGTAACATCTTTTCAAAAGACGAATGCAGACGTCAATGTTTCACTTTTACGAAAATCCTCTTTTTAGCCCAATTCTCATTACAGCTCATTTTTGCACACCCATCCAAGAGAGACCATATCACGCAACTGAGGTTTCTTTCACGACAACGCACCCTTTTAACACTAGATTGATATTTCATGACACTTTGCCGTTCATTTTAGTCAGTAGATAGGGCTCTGTAGAAAAGCAAAACAAAGGGATGAAACATTCGGGCAAAGTAATCAGAATAAAACATTCATGGGCGCACTCGGGGGAACAGACGCAGCAACTTTGCAATTCAAACCAGCTCAACCCGGAATTATTTATGGCGCACAAAAACGCTGCTTGGCATTTCGACCTCACGGGGGTGGTCTGGTGGAAAAGCGACACGCATTTTCAAAATCCCCAAGTGAAGGGAAAAAGTTAATACGGGAGATATTCGAATGAAGGGTTGCGACTGGCCGACACGTAACCTTTTGGTGTGAAATCCAAACCGATGGTAAGCTCCTTGAGAAACCGATCCGGAATTCCGTCACGTCATGGAGGTTTTTTTTTCTGCGGATACCTACCGCTCACACCCTTGAAACCCCACCGAGCTGAAACCTCAACCTCTGAGACTTCCAAACATGCGGAGCGACAAAAAACCTCTTCATGGAAATCCCGAATGATGATGTTGAAATCGTGCTGTTAACCAAACGGAACAAGTAAAAACGCAAGTAACCACCAATGGGGAGTTCAAAATGATGCGGCAGGCAAAAGTGGCGGCTGAGACGGCAACAAATTTGATCCTGGTCGCAATTTGCACCTCACTTTGCACCGCGGCAAACACAGGGCAAGACCTCGTACGAAATTTGTTTATTGCTTCTGATATGCCAAGGCTTCTCCCAATAGTCACAGTAATGGTCAACAAACGGTCGTTGGTATGAGAGCAGAGGAAGTACTTTTGATCAAGAACGTTATCGTTGACACCATTCGGCCATGAGACATCAAGACATCATTGGAGGAATTAATTTTAAAAGATTGTAAATGTGATGGATGAACAGTTTGCATCGAACAGTCGAGGAAAAATGATGAAAACCCTACACGAGATCAGCCTCAGAGAGCAGCATTTAAGGTGGTATAATTCAGCAAATGATTCTAGTGACAAGCATAGTGAAGGATATAGCAATACATTTGCAGTATAATTGAATCAATCTCAATTGAATCAATCAATCTCCAGAACATGCTATTCTGTGCATACCTAACCACAAAGAGTTATCATTATTAATTTACAACCATGATGTTCAACACATGGCCACGTGATGGAATGCAAAAGGGGCAGTGATACATACAGAACGCAAAATGGACAGGGCACAAAAACAACAAATTACTACAGTTGTGATGCGAAATTGCTATAAACTATCACGCTTCGCTGGCCACATTATGTAACAGTACTGAGCAAGCTATGACTTTGGAAGTAATAGTTGTCACCATTTTACGAAACTGAGAGATTCCAACGAAAAATCAGTCATTACATGTTTTTGAATGCTCGCCGTTGCGCAGTAGTCATTGAAGATGTGTCTTGGCAAAGAGTTCCAATCACTTATAGTCCACGAAAGAAACGAATAAAATGACACAATTTTGCGACTTGATAAAGGTTCAAACTTTGCTCGATGGCCTTGCCATTCTCAAAGGCCATCATCTCTGTTTTAGGTTTTGTACAAATTCACCAACCTTCCTGCCTGTTGCCCGCTGCTGAGGGATGGCCAACACCGCGTGGAAAGAATGTCTCTCGAGTTGACTTCTCGGCTAAATTTTTGTGACCAACCGTATGGCATTTCTTTGCGCGCGTTCAAGTTTCTCCACGTCGCCCAGAAGAAAAGAATCACAGACTGTGGAACCGAATTCTGGAATAGGTCTCGCAACAGTTTTGAACGCATTTTTCCCAAACATTTTGTGAAGAGTTGTTTTGATTTTCTCGTAGAGCACGATTTATGGAGTATAACCCTTTCTTTATGGATGCTGCGGTTTGAAAGGCTGTGCAAAGAGGATAAACGCGTGGTGCGCTACGGAAAGAATATTTTGGAATTCAAAGGTGTCTTCCGAGATGTATTCGTAATCTTCACATTTGTCAGTTCCATCAACCATTTGGTGCACCAGTCTGACAAATTGTCAATGAAGATTACAGCAGTGGTACATAATTTGGAACACAAAAACACTTAAAAAGGTAACGCTCGTCAGGAAACATCTTAAATTAACAAGAGATCTCTTAAGGAATATTTGTCAACATGATAAATTTCAAAGGTCCAAGGTCTTCTTCCTTCCTTGGACAAATCCAGATAGCATATGGCCCACAGAGGATTTCACCATCGGTGATGATCTTGTGTTATCGGCCAGAGAAGAAATTTTGGACTTCATAGCCCCAGCTCGTAATGGTTAAGACAACTCAACTTTTACAGTAGACGAGCATAATTACCCTGTGATATGCTAGGCCAAGTCAAGATTGTCTCTCTTTTTTGTATGGGCACAACAATACATGGATGTTTTCTATTGGTCCGAGACACAACCTTTTCTTAATCTTTTGGACAAACAATCGTTTTGACATCAGGATTGGCATTTTGATATATGAGGGCAGATGAATGGGCGTGAGCAAGATGCTCATTTGTGTTTTCAGTATCAAAATGTTCATTCTAAATAACTCTGGCTCTTCTCGTTTCCGTGGAAGCGATTACGGAGTTACGGAGAAGCTGACTTAATTCAGGCAGCACCCGATTAGAATAGATTTCATTGTTTTCTCACATCACCAATCCATCAGGTGCTTATGTGAAGGTTCTTTCCACCGAATATGCTGGCATTACCTGATTCGAAAGTGGTGAATTCAGGCATATTGATAAAAAACACATGCACGAATTACTATAATTATTCGATTATCAATAAGGATCGACAATAGATAGCATAGTTCAATTTACCCTTTCAAAATCCAGGAAAGTTCTGGGCATCTTAATCAGAAATATCTCCCACGCTTCGGTCAAAGCAAAACTAAAAGCATATTCATCTTTAATCTTGCCTGTCCTTGAATATGCTAGCGAGGTCTGGGATCCGTTCCTTGTTTCACATGCCAGTGCTTTTGAGCGGCTACAACGTTGCGCTGCACGCTTTATCTGTTCTGACTGTAGACGTACATCATCTGTTTCGGCCATGCTCCAACGTCTGGGACTCTGCACCCTTTCCGAGAGGCGCAGATTAAGACGATTAAAGCTTTTACAAACAATATTGCAGGGTGGGGTGTGTACAAGTCTTCCATTTTCCTTCAGAGTCAGGCCAATTCCCCGAAAAACTGACCATGGCTATTTCATAGAACAACCCTTAGTTAAGTTCAACAAGCATTTTAATAGTTTTTTTCCTCACACGGTAAGAGATTGGAACACTCGTTTGCCTTCCTCGCCCTTTCTCCAATCGCTGCCAAATTTTTCTTCGCCGGGTTGACAAAACGTTATCTAGCGCCACTGCATGCAGTCCCGCCTCATTTATTGGTACATTGCAGGGTTTCGCTTTTTCCATTTGGCATTCCCATGTTTATTCCATTGATGGCTCTTTGTTACGTTTTGATTTTCCTGTTTTCCGTTTGTTTTTATTCATTTGACGTTCGACATAATCGTTGAGATTTATTTCACATAAATAAAAATAAAATAAATAAAATCAAGAGACCACTGGCGATGGCAATTCGTGCATCATGGCAGATTTGAGGCCACATGAAAATGTTTTAAGACGTTATGCCTGCATGTTATGAGAATATTTAGCTTAAAAAGATGGTGTCTTAGACTCCAAGTTAAACATAAGTTCTGTAGGTAAACGTCATATATCGTCCACAAAGGTTTTTCTGATATTTATCCCGTGAAATACCGAATGGTTCTAAATACGTGAAGTTGTTTGGAGCACACTTCACCAGGTGTTCTCACGTCGTTTCTCACACTTACACACCGAACACACGCATGCAGCAGTTTCTCATTGGTGTTTATGCTTTTCGATTGTTCGAGGAATGATGTTTTACAATTCTTCGTAAGGCATGTGTTCTTAAGGAAAGGATGGTAATGATTTTGTGCAATAAATGTAGCCTTCTGTCAGGCGTTTAACTACTCGTAAACCATTCTATTCCAGCTCTTCAAATAAAATCCAGGGGTTGGCAAGTAATCTGCTGCTGGGAGAAAATGTCCATTTTTGTGCATGGTAATCCATAATTTGTGAGATCTGGGGCTGAGTTTCAAACTGAATGGGTTGAGTTTATTTCGCCTTTTTCGCAGTGGCAACTCCCGCCTTTTCGGTCTGGGCCAAAGGTGAGTCTCTGACCAACACCAGGCTCTGTTGTTGACGAAGGAGCGAACAAACTCGAATAATTGAACAACCGATGCGACACCCAAACCGAAACCCAAACCCAAAAATATTGATGTAAGTTTCACCGGTTTTACGCTGATTTCAGCCGAACTTTGTTCGGCGGGTCCCCTGCTCATGAACCTCTTGCTTTTGTACCACGGCTTTTCGACCGGGATCTGATCCCAGACAGGTGGATTGTTCACAAATCCTGAAGCCTTCAATCGTAGAATCCAATGATCGATCGTTTCGTAGAATTCAGATCCTTCTGGGAATGCATATCCCAGGTTTAAAACACTGGCGCCTTCCTTCGAAATGTGATAGGGGAAATGTTTGTTGGATCGAACCTGCGATGGAGCAAAGACAGTGTCGTCAACATCGGCTTGCAACGAGTCAAACATGAAATATGCGTGCGTGTCTTTATCTTCCGGCTTCACTCCGTTCATCGAATTTCCGAGCATGAATCTTTCAATTATCCGCAAATAAGAATTATTTGGCGTGGATCGAAGAGAATCTCTGATTTGATGTTTGAAATATAGCGCACTCCAAGTGAAAGAGTCTCTCCTTCTGTACAAATCAAATGGATGATCCAAGGCGTCTTCCCTTGGCGAGGCGGAGAGAAAAGACGTTATTTGTCCACGGTAGCACGTGCCTAGGATAATGCAGAGACCCAGATGCAGAGCCAATGCTATCTTGAAGACGCCAGATTTTGGAATGCGCTTACCGATTGCTTGTCCGAGTATGGTGTATACGACCACCCACTGGAAAATAATTACTGATGTGTTCTTCTGGTTCCGACATGCTTGTTTCGGTAGCATTGCCGAGAATATCAGAACTAAGACAGCGAACAGACAGTGACAGAGAAGAGCAAACCAAACGGTGTACCTAAACGGCCAAATAATGATAGCAGAAGTGTCTCGTAGGTGAGGATGGACGGAGAGGATAATAAGCGGATCCTGTATGATTGGCTCTGACAGCTGGAAAAAACGTCGAAAAATGAACGAGGATGGCGCAATAAATTCGATGTCATTTCCTCTTCTCAGTTGAACTCTGATTGTGCTCTCAAGAGCCCCCTCACTAGTGGAAACTCTTCTTGATTTCTTGCCTCTAGATTGACCTTGTGATGAATTGCTATTCTGTGCGAAATCTCCAACACCAGAGGCAACTTTATGAGTCTGTACGAAATTGCTCACTCCGGGGATCACAGTCCTTATTCCGGCTTGTTTTACCTGCAACGTTGTAAGGTCAACAGTCGCTGCAGTCGTGTAATTCAAGGGAGAGACATCCGGAGACAGAGGGAATGACGATATCTGGCTTTGCGAAACGCATGAGCTATTCAGGTTGCAATCTTTCCGTGCGCGTCGACCCTCGACTGCTGCCGTCGGAGCAAGGGGGAAATCGGCCGACGAATCGAATTGTCCTTGGTGAGCATCAGTTTTCAATAAATTCTCTCTCAGCACTTTTGAATTCCACCCTTGCATAGCATCGCCTGCACCTTTCGCATTTCCAATTTCGGAATGTTTCTGACTCTATAATCCTGCCTGAAGTTTGCCGCTTCTGCGACGTGCTGTAATGTTCGCAAGAATACTCCACCACCCGATACCAGCTCACCGTCTTTCCATCGTACAGGTGTTCTTGCGTGCTTTGTCTCAAAGCCTATCTTCAACGTCGCTCCCCGAAAATCGTGAACGATTACTTCAAAAACGCTGTTTATGACACGATGTGCGCGGGAGTTGCGGCCAATTATCCCAAGAACGGTGAGGCCGGACCTCCTCCCAAAATTGTCGTACTTAACGGCTGTTGAGACACCTGTTAAAGGGTCAAACATTATCCCGAAAACATTTCGCACCTGCCCAAACGACATGCCCTTCCTACGCAACTTGTTCTCCATCTGCTCTTGACCCTCGTCTGGGCCGTAAAGTATCACAAAGTCAGTTCGTCGGGCTGTCTCAAAGCACAAGTCGATGAATGTGAAGCCCTTGATGACGTCAGTCATTCTGTAGAGCACGAACACAGTGCATTTTGATTGAGGCTGTTTGGGAAATCTGGGCCTAATTTTTGCATTAACGTTTTCTTTCTTTCTGCAATTCCCCGCATCAAACATGCCTACTCTTGACACTGTTATCAAAACCGTTTCTTCACTTTGACAGCGAAATTGAAACTGATCGTCCTCGCTTTCTGATATGAACATGAAGTGACACTTCGGGGCGGTTAGCGGATAGTCTCTTAAGAAGAGCATTTCCAAAGCCGAACACAGCGGATCTGGTTGCGAGGGCAGTTTTATGGAGATATTAGTGGCAGATATCACGCGGTACACAATATTCGTAATGCTGAGAATTGTTAACAAGGCAACCATTGTTAATCTGCCAGTTACACTAACAAGTTCAAAGATGCAGTTGGCCAGTGATTAAGGCGGTGCCGTACAGGATGCATGTTTAGAGAGCCCTGTTATCCTCCCATATTTCATCATACGCCCACCGATATCTCTCCTGGGTTTTTTAAGTTCTGTCAATATTCCACAACATTGAAAACTTTCACCAATGTCCCATAGGCCATAACATTCCATCGGATTGTTGTTGGACCCTCTTCAACCTGTTGCCGCAACTCGTCAAGTGGTGTTCGATGACTCATTTTCTGATTCAAAGGGATTGCTGGTGGATTTGGAAAATCTCCATTCCACTGTCGCAAAAGAGGTGGTCGATGACTCACTTTGGGTTTCAAAGGGATTGCTGGTGGACTTGGACAATCTCTGTTCCTCTGTCGCAATAGCGGTGCTGGATGACTCACTTTCCCCTTCAATGGGGATTGTTGTTGGACCCTCTTCAACCTGTTGTCGCCTTTCGTCAAGTGGTGTTCGATGACTCAATTTCTGATTCAAAGGGATTGCTGATGGATTTGGAAAATCTCCATTCCACTGTCGCAAAAGAGGTGGTCGATGACTCACTTTGGGTTTCAAAGGGATTGCTGGTGGACTTGGACAATCTCTGTTCCTCTGTCGCAATAGCGGTGCTGGATGACTCACTTTCCCCTTCAATGGGATTGTTGTTGGACCCTCTTCAACCTGTTGTCGCCTTTCGTCAAGTGGTGTTCGATGACTCACATTCTGCTTCATACGATTGCTGTTGGACGGTATCCAATCTGTTGTTGCCACTCGTCAAGCGGTGTTCCGTGACTCACTTTCCGCATCAAAGGGATTGCTGTTGAACGGTCTGCAATCTGTTGTCGCCACTCGTCAAGTGGTGGTAGATGACTCACTATTCGATGCGTTGGACAGACTATCCTTCCATTGCAGCCGGAGAAGAATCCCAAGAGTTATCTATACCTAATCGTACATATCTTGTGCGGCAATGGTACCTTTACAGCAATGGCAGTACATGTCGTATCTCGTGCAGTACGAAGCTGCTTCTCCGTTTCAGTGTCAGACGGGCGTTGCGGCGGTGAAAGATGCACCCATTTCCATTTGTGTAACTATTCGCGTTGAAAAAACCACTGCGGAGTGCTGCAAAAGAGAACAGTTTGTTCATGCCAAAATCGTCAGCACTGTCAATTCCGTCATAAAAATGGAAAATCATGGGAAATCGATATTCAAGCCCCGAGTCAAAACAAATGTCAAGCTAAATAGAAATGTCCGTTCCCGTGTAAAAGTTTCCTCTTGGCCTAACTTGTTTATGACTGGCCAGCTGCGGCAAGCACCATTTTATCCACCATGATTAAATGATTTAGATAAGCCGTGTGCTAGCTCACTGCTGGTTATCGTTTTCTCTATCTTGTTTCTAATAATTTTCCAATAAAATTCTGAAAGTTTTGTTGAGAAACTGCTGCGTTCTTTATCAGCATTTGAAAGTTTTCCAACTACCTCCGACATGCAGCATGAATATTTAACATTATCGGAAAAAGTTGCAAGCTTTGGTTCTGTTGTGCTTTGTCTACTGCGTTGTTAATTTACGTTCTTTCCAACAACCAAATGCCAAAGTTTGCTAAATTTGCCCACCGATTGTTTGTCTTATCTAGTTCTGAGGAACGCATGAGCAAAATAATTGGCGGCACGATCACAGATGCCAGACTGCCCCAGATAGGTCTCACGACGCACCCCTAAAGAGCAAAAAATTTCGCGGATTTTGTTTTTGAATACCAGGGAGCACATTTTGTAGCTGAAAGCATTTTTACGCTCTTCTGAGGAACACACATGCAAAATGGTACCTGTTCTGTGACATTGATTTCACTCGCCTGGGCCCCCAGCTTTATGACCATTTCTGGGGTTTTGTTGGAGAATTATTGGGGGAATGGGGTGTACACAGAAAACGAAAATCGTGTTCAACAACTCAAATAAAAGCGTTAAAACGGAGCTCCAAATCCACACACTTGATTGGGTTGAACAACGCATAACCGACTTCGATTTCACCCACCTGAGTGCGTAACTTGATCCTTCCAGTTGATTTGATTCTGCAGCTAAACTCTTGGATTCACACGCTTATTCGTGCATTTTGCTATGTCCGTTGACTTCAGATTCCGAATTAAGTGCGTCAAAAACTCCATTTTGCCTGGCAAATAATTTTTGTGGCACAATTGTTCAGGGAAACGAGCACGGTTGGACGTGCAGATTGATGCATTTGTTTGATTAAATTTGCATAGGCAAGTGACCATTTTGGTGCAGTTATGCGTGTTTCAGTGCGTAATCGCACACACTTGTCTATCGCAGTCTACACACTAAGATAGGTTGTTGAACATACATATCTTACTCATCCTTCATTATGTTTTTGCTTTAACCAACGCATTTAAGTGAGGAAACTCACCATTGTACTCAAGTTTCGGCAGCAACCGGTCTCGAACTCCGATCGCTGGATTATGAGCCTCATCCTCTGCGGCTGAGCTACTGCGGCCAGACATGAATCACGTTCCTTAAAGACGGTTTTAACAATCTGATGTCACCTGGTGCAACATTCACTCATTTGCACGTTTATTTCACTCACTTGAGTGTTCATCTATTCGCGTTGATCAACACGTTTAAGAATGTTTGCGCATCCGTTTGCACTCATGTATATTGTGTTCTTGTTTATTTGACATTCTGGCGTTGGAGATCTTGGTTGAACCACCTCGCAGGCGTTGCGACTTTCGCAGAAATTGCGACTTTCGCTCAAATTGGGAATTTCACTGAAATAGCGACTTTCGAAAAAAATAACTTGTGTGGCAACTTTTGCGGAAAAAAATTATGTGTTTGGTTTAAGTTTGGTCCTTGCTTTCCGCTTTTACGGTCCGTTGCGAACTGCATTAATATCCCTCAAGAGTCTGAGAAACAGATCGTTGTAGACATTCACCGACCTCGATCATGCTTCGCACAGATGACAAGGTACCATTTCTTCGCTAGTTCCGTGCGCAGTGGCGCCGACAGCTCTTTAGGATTGGGGGGGACGCGACGAAGAAGGGCATCAATTTTTCGGGACATGGGGGCAACATCGGAGTTATGTGCAAGGAAAAGAGCAATGTCGATCCCGAGGAAGCGTTGCGCGAAGCGCAACGCCGGGGGAGGGTTTCGGGGAGGGGGTGTCCCCCTCCCCGAAGGGGGAAATTTTTGAAAAATGGAACCTCGAGAGGTGCTCAGAATTCGCAATTTTTGAAAAAACTGACCAAGCTTTTGTCTCAAGCACCATCTGCACGCATCGATTGAATTGACGTGTACAGGACTATATCCACGATTTTAAACAATCTTATCGCATAAAATTTAACAGCGCGTTTCTTCATTGCAAATGCCGACTTCCAAGTTCCAACTGGTATTAACACAACACAAAACTTGCCGAAATACCGATTGACAAAAATTGGCCAATTGAGGGCATCGTGGGGATAATTATAGGTGTTCAACAAAGGGTATATTAACGGGGGATGAGGCAAGGGCAACAATCCCCCCAGAAAATAGCCCTTTCCATTATTGGGGGGGATGAATCCCCCCAACCCCCCCGCCATGGTCGGCGCCCCTGTCCGTGCGCAGAACCGCCACCTCAATATAGGTACATGTACAACAACAATAAATAGTATACCAATCGATAGGTATACCACAAAATATAAAGCACTATAGCTATTCCAGATTTTTTTGTTATTTTATCTCTTTATTTTTCCTTTACACTTTTTGTTTCTCGTGTAGGTACCTACTCTTTAATTTTCTCGACCAAGATCACCAACAACCAGAATGCCGTTTATTTTAGCGTTTCATTTTCGTTTCATGTCTTGTTGAAGACAGTTTCGAATCATTGTTCTTAAAACAAAATTAAGAAACCTTTCTGTCGACACTGTATTGGTTAAACTCACTGATCAAAGACGCTTCTTTTTGTGTCTTAAAGGGGTATACCTTTTGTGACACGTTTTATATTTTCACGATGAACCTGTTCAAAGGCCACACCCACACGGAACTTGCCCTTGAGTGCAATGAGGCAACAGCACGTTTCGTCGCCGAAGACGTTTCGTCGCTCGACGTTTTGTCACTGGGACGTTCCATCGCAGTGACGTCAGACTCATGTGGACGGAACAGAACTCCTTTTCATCACTTTTGAAACATTTCATGCAAGGAATTCCCATGTTTAGCATTTCCTGACGCGCTGTAGGGATGTGCATTATGGTTCCATTCTGATGGTTCCTTGTCGCATTAATTCGTTGCTTTTAACACGCGTGTTTGCTTCAGTCAGCACAATTATAGGTGTGTAATTTAACACACCTCCATTGCTCAATAAACACGGCTGCGCGTTCATTGAAACATCTATTGGCGTCAGTCGATACAGTTTAATTTGCCAATCTCCACCCGCTTCTATGCTTGATAAACGCGTTTGAGCGTTCTTTTCACCATTTATTTGCTGCAATCCACATAACTAAGTGTATATGTGAATGCACCTCTGATGCTTAGTACGCACATACCTCCAAGAACTGCAACAAAGAGTATTTAAATGAGTTAAATCAGTATAGATAATCGGAATTCCGGATTAACTCACATAAGTTTCCAATTCACTTTACGCGACTACTTAAATTGAGCACTTTTGTATTTTGTATTTGTATTTAACGAAAAAACAACAACAAGGAATTGGTTGTTGTGGTGAATGCAAGAAGCAGTAGTCATCAAGGGATAAAAACAACTATAGGAAGCAAATCAAAACTTTTAAAACTATTTACACTTAACTAATACAAAGCACATTGGTGCGACAGGGTTCAGCTGAATAGAGGAATCAACGGCACAGGAAAAAAGAGAAAAGTTAGATCTCACGCTCTGAAACTGCCGGCGATAAGGAGCGAGTCACGCGGTTGACTATTCCAGCTTTTTATAGCCTGCGGAAAAAACGAATTGAGATAAACATTTCTCCTTGCAAATGCGGGATGTTAAAACTTTTGCCATTATCGGAACGTCTCTGGGAAGCTTTCATTGAGTAGCAGGAAGGCATAGGAAAGCCAACTTTGCCAAAAACAATATCATGAAACAAATTAAAGCAATTTTCATGGTGTGCTAATCAAGTATTCTGTCAAGTGATATTGCACACCCTGAAAATACTAGAAATGGCTTCGATTATGCTCTGTCGTGTTTTTTAAGCAATTAGCCGTGTAAACTGAGTAATGTGGGACACTGTTTTTCGATAAACAGGTTGAATCGCTCACTCCGAATAAAAATCCGTGTAATTAAAGTTATAGTTGTGTTACATAACACGGCAATTACTAACGTAACGCGATTTTGCTTTTGTGTGTAGGATCACATTTTGTGTCTGAATAAGTTTTTTACTCCGACGGATATGTAGTCATGAGTTTGTCTATGTTATAATTAGCCGTACAGGGCCAGGCGCTAACCCATCGCTGCGACCGGTTGAAATGCCAAAAATTAAGTCTCAGTCATCACATGCAACAACATGCAGAGGAGATTACATTGAAGAATATTACATTGATGTTGCAACTGCTAATCTATTTTTTGGACAGACGACTAAAAAAGCCTGTTGCAAAAAAAATCGATCTATTCTGACGCTGTTTTAACCAGCATTTTTCACTATTTCAAGCAAAATGCATTCTGCGACTTCAATCTGGACTTTTGTCGCACCTGGCTGGGATCTGATGGAATTCATCTCAGCTGGTTGGGAATCGTCAATTTTGCTCGGTTTGTGGATCAGTGTCTTCGTCT
>JASGXE010009868.1:0-44571 GCA_030068105.1 Sinentomon sp. SZTP_YWyxl
ATTGGAATAAAACGGAAGACGGGTTTTTCTTTTTGGGAATTGAATTGCTTTTGTAAAAGGTTTCCTGCTGTGCCCAGTCACATGAACATAACCACAAGTGTCAAAACATGTGCACCCCCTAGGATCCTCCGCTCAGCGAAAACAGGGTAATAAGCCGTATGTCGATTTCATCCGAAAACTGGAAAATGTTGACAGGGTAACAAGCAGTAACTCTTAAAGTTACAGCTTTTTCCCCTGTTTCCACTGACTTACTAGCTCTTTCCGTGTTATCTTTGCCGTTTTAACCCTTTCAGGTGAGAAATTCACCTGTTTGAGGCTCCTGGAATTTCATTTCGGCCTTCAAACAGGTGCAAAATGATGCGCGCTCACCTGAGGAACCCAAAAATGCAAAAATCTCAATTTTTGAAAAAATTGAGTTACAGCTTAATTCCAAACGACGGCAGAGATAGGCTGTGTCATTTTTGACAAAGTCAATTTTGACAATCACGGACCACAATGCCTTTCTGTAAAGTTGAAATCAATCGATCGCCTTGACGTCGCGGTATTGTCCGCTTCTCGACTGACACAAATTTGCAGATTAGAATTTTACGGAATTTTACGGCTGTTCATACAAAAAGCCTTTTGTGAGGTCAAAAATATTCTATCTGAAGTGCAGCTCATTTTCATATTGCCAACTATTGGACCCATATTGGTCCAATGTGGAGACTCAATAAACCCTCCATTTCGCCGCTTGGGGTGCGGGTGTTTGACGCCATCCCTCTATAGGGTCAATATTCCGCCAGCGGGATTCTTGTCGAGATTGCTGAATTCATCCAAGAAAATATTATGGTTATATTGGGGTGTGCATTTTGCAACATTTTTCGTTATTTATCCCTGATATCTGATCATGCGATGATAATATATGGTAGCATATTTAGAAGGCTGCAGCGATTTTCAAGAAGTGTCCATCGTAAGAGTACCGATCACTTAACCGAAGGCAAGTTTCTTTTATAATTACTATTTATGCATATGCTCAACATACTTTAATACGTGCAATGAGATTAATATCATTATTCGAGTTCTGCGGTAATTAGAAGGCGCCACAGTTGGCAACACTAACCGAATTAAGTTTATGCTCAAAGACTGACACATTTACGGAATTAGAGAAGTTCATTGATCATGCTCACCTTATTCCAAGCTGGTTCCACACAATGCGGCACATTGAGAAACGTGCGTTCGCAACCTGTAGCATATTTCAGATTCCTGCTAGGGTAGTAATCTGCAATATAAACGAACATCAGAGCATACGATTTTTACTATTTTTAGTCGAGTTGGAACATAACTCAACAGGGCGCTTGTTTTCGAAACCTACCAAAATCGTAGGTTGCACTGACGTCATTATTATGCAGACGTTCTGAAAGCACATTTGATCAAAAGCAAACTCGAAAGCTAATTTCGGCAGCTCCATCGGTGGTCTAGTGATCAAGGCACTGGACGACTAACCCGACGCATCATGGGGATCGATTCCTGCAGGGACCAATTATTTTTTTAGATTTTCCTGGCTCGGTGACTTTTTACATTTTTGCGGCTGGGTGACACCAGGCGGTAGGCGGAAACGAAGAGCAGGTCAAGGTCGGATAGGAAAGATTAGGTCAGGTTGAAATAGCTTTAAAATTTTTCGTTAGTAGTGTGTAAATGGACGTTTTTGTTGTAATGACGGCAGTGCAACCTGCGATTTCGGTAGGTTTCGAAAATACGCCAACAGGGCAATCTGGGAGTGGATTCGGGATTGGACCATAAATCAGCGCAACAGAACATTCTCGCATTTTTATAAACTCTAAGCTCAGAAATATAACAATAAACTCCAATCATCTGCGGGTTGTAATCTTTCGTAAAGTGGGTGATGAGGTTACAATGTTACGTCGTACCTGAAGGCGATTATTTCTCAGTCGAATACTCACAAAATCGGACAAGACTGGATTGGATAAAAGTCAAAGTATGACATTCCATTAATTTCGTGTAGTTTGACATTGAGTAATTTCGCTAACTCATGTCTTATCTTTATTGTTGTAAATTCGCCTGATTCTGTACGTCAACGGTATGCAAAACTGATGTGGTTTTAAACGAATCGAAAGTTTTATTTCACAAATTATGGATCTTCAAAATTTAATGTTAAACATATTTCGTGACTTGAAAGCTTCAAAACCCTGAAGTGTGGAACGATGATATCATATCCGTATTTCGCTCAGGCATCTTTTTGTGACTGATTTTTTTTTATTGTATCTTGCAGATGTAAATGTTTTTTGTCTTTTCATGACGTAAAAGCTTTAAACCCGTAAAATTCATTTACGAAGACTCCACGTTTCGTTCGAACAGTTTTGTGCAGCGCCAAAACGCATGTCTGACAATTGACATTAACAGTCAAACCTTGACGTTTAATATTTTTGCCGCACAAAAGTTTGAATTTTATTAAACGGAGCTTGAAAATTTCGAATTTTCACTTCTGTTCAAGATCTAAAAACGCTTCAAACCTCAAATCCGTGAGCGATAACCCCACAGCCTTCGGTGAGTTTTATTATAGTTTCTGCATATTGCGACGGTTATCCGTTGGATTGGCTCACCGGATCTGGGGACTTTGCAGCCTTGCCCGGCTATGCAGCCCGCTTGCGAGCCGAGGGAAGAAACAAGGCTTACCCCATGGTTATTCAGCTTACCCTACGCAATAGACCGCTTGGCGCGGCTGAAAATCATCCACCATCCCATCAAAAATTGTGTGCAGATAATTGCCATTAAGCTACCTCACACCGGGACCGGGAGTCCGAACGGCACACCAGGATGCCGGTGTCTTCCAATATAAACAGGGTATTGAATGTCAAGTGATCGAAAAAATGTGTGCGTTTGAGTGAAAAGAGCTCCTGCACGATCTGTGATGACGAGTCTTTTATTTTCATGGATAATTTGAAGACACTGAAAGTCCTTGATAACGTATTCTGTGACGTCACTGCGGTGCCATGTGGAAACAATACTGTGTTTTGATTGGCTGCACGATGAACGCTTGTGTTTTGTTTTCCGCATGACAGAAATCCACACGAATGTGTCCTTATCAACAATTCAAGTGTTTTAAGTCAATCGCATTGACGAACCCTTTAGATCTAAGTAGTCCAGCATGCATTTCTTTATATGATGCCTCATTATTTTGGTGTATGTCTTTCCATCATCTGGATCCTTAAAATATCTTGATTTGTACACGTCAGGTGCATTTGGCACGGTAACATAGATAAAATCAGTTTGCTTTTCTTTATTGATCATCCATCCACCATCTGGTGTTTCGACAATCTGAAAAGAGAAAGAGATTGAAATGCTAACTTGTGCTGGACCTTGATGAAGAGCCGCACCGCTAATACAGCGTCGTGGCGACCGTCCCCCTCAATCCAAAGACTCTGAGAACTTGGTAAATATCGAAACTTCTTCGTAAGAATGCAAAAGTAGAATGCGCGGACCGCCGTATGTCGATCAAAAGGGATGAGTGATATCATATCCGGGTCAATGACTCGGTTATCCAGGGTTGCATACTTTCAGGCGCAAATGAGTCATCTATGAGCCATCGGTGAGTCATTTATGGACCATCCTCATGGTCGTACATAAGGTTCCTGTTGAGGTTCCCGTGATTGTTCCCTAACGTAGTGGGGTGCGCGCCCATCCGTCCGCGGACTCGAACTGCACGCGAACTTGGCTATAAATTAATCGCGAACATTCCTGTAAGTGCAGTCGCTGGTTCGAAACTTTTATCAGAATCCCCCGCCAAGTCGGGTGTACGCCACGGCAGCGACTTGGGCCATTTATTGTTCCTGACCAGCATAAATTTCATCAGTGCTGCGGTCTTAGTTATGGATTCGTTTGATTGCAGCTGATATCGTTATCCATAGTGTAGACTCTTCATAATATGACCTAACATGCAGTCGGATCTCAATTAAATGCAGTTAGTCTCCAGGTGGTCTGGCGCCGGTTGCATGTATTTCATGCCACCAAAAATAGAGCTATGCTCTTTTCCAAGATTACTTGGGTCCCAGCTATATTGTAAAAATTCATGTGATAAATCATCATCCGATTGAAATCGTAAAGTAATTCAACTTATACTTAGCGAATTTTTGGTTAGATCTCTCTTGGCAGAACTACGCACTTTCATCTTACAAGCGAGTTAAAATGACCCTGGCCCTTTACCCAAACAAATATGCCGCATGCATAAAGGGAAAAGGCAAACGCAAACCGTATTTATCCCTTGTGCTGTCAGTTATTGAGTATTCTGGAGCGGCGTGGGATCCTGTTACTCAAAATGACATTTCCAATGTTGAGATGGCTGAAATGAAGGCATCGCGCATGATCACTTTATCTAGCTGCAGAGACACAAGTGTATCTGGTTTGCATGGAGTTTTCTATCTGTCAACCCCGATGAGTAGGCGCAGGGAAAGTAGGCTCCAAGTGCTAAGTGGAATTATCCAATTTTTTTAATTTTTTTAAAACCAAGCACCTGTTCTACAAGCCGATATAGCGTCGAACCGATAACGGTCTTGCCAGAAATGCCCTGTTTGTAAAACTAGCCGTTACTTTAACTCGTTTACCCTCTCACAAAAAGGGAATGGGACAACCTGCCCACTTCTTCACTGGAGCCCGTCGATTGTATAGCTGGGTGTCAAGTCTGCTCTCTCACTTTTTATGCGGCTTCACTCTCCTTTCATCCCATGTACGTTCACCCGGTTTTATGTCACCAAAACATTTGTGGCAGTTTTTTTGTTGGAATAAAAAAGATATATTTAATTTTGCGTCTCTGCGCATGCAAATTTGTGGTTTGTTATGAAGAACCTGGGCTTCTGTTATTGACTCGTTGAGAGGGTGGCGGGTGGTGGCTAAGCCAGCGCAAAAATCAGGATCGCTACTCTTCTGGCACTTGAAATCCTTGACCATGTGCTACGGATCTGCTAACGTCCGCTGGGAGAAGCCGGTGTGTCTTCCAGTGACTGAATACCCAACCTCCGTGGGGAATGGATACGGCTCAGGGACAAGCAATAAATAAAATTCAATGAGCACGCGCCTCGTGTTTGCCTACTGGTCCTCAAGCAGCTTTTATGTTGGTGCATAGAGAAGCAGCGAAGGAGCCCAGATTAATGTTTTACCCGTTTGAAGGCATGGGGTTGGTTATTTTTTATTCCAAATACGGACAGACTGTCGAATGAATCCTCTGCAAATTTCCCATTGCAAGAATACTCTCTCCATATACCGCCATATTTCCGGGTTTCTCCTTGGGAAAAGTTGTGTTGCTCCTTCTTCGACTGCAGCGTTTTTTTTTTGTCAGCATTATGGTCAAACTTGTGTAGGTAGTTTCAAAGTATGGCCATGTATCAAGGTTGTCCAAAGTGCGATCCCTTGCCCAAAGTGAGACCCCAGTAATGAGAATGTTGAGGTTTTATCCAAGTTGCACAAAGTACCTTCTATCAAACCCGAGTTATCAATTTTATTTATTTACTTATTATTTTGTTTATTTAACACAAAATACCTTCCACGAAATCTGTGGTGGAAGGGATCTAACAGAGAGATCATTCGTCAGTTTAAAATGTCATATAATTATCAGATAAAATCAGGAGTTTTGAAGCAAAAAGAAAAAAAGAAAAACAAGTTTAAAAGCGAAAAAAAGAAATACGATGAAGGAACAAGATCGGCAAGGAAATTGGCAACGCTAGCTGAGTGTACAGGAAATGAAAGCACAAGTTCTTAAGCAATTTTGAGCAACTCGGAAGGGCATTCCAGTCCCTGATTGTTCAAGGGAAAAATGAGTTAAAATAAGGAGTGAACACAATAAATGGGGCTAGAAATTGCACTCTTTTAGCAGTCCGTCGCTGCGGATAACGCAGCATAAACTCAGATCCAAGCGCGCAAAAGCCACATGGACTTTGGGGGGGACGAGGGACCATCGAACAACAAGGGTGACTTGTTAGAGCTCGACAATGCGTTGCGCGCAGCGCAACGCCGGGGGAGGGGGGTGTCCCCCTCCCCGATGGGGAAGAAATTTTGAAAAAATGGAACCTCAAATGGTGCCCAGATTGCTCAATTTTTTTAAAAAAGAGCAATTTTTCACGCGCTCCCGGTGAAAATTTGTAATTCGACAAAATTATTGGGGGGGGGACGAATTCCCTCGGAAGAATATTGGGGGCCCCCCTGTCTTGTCGGACGCTGCTTTTGCGCCCTTGCAGTCAGATCGGACTTCAATTTCAACGCTTCGAGTTGCGATTTTGGAAAACAATTTCAGTCCTCGTTCTTTACGACGAATAGTAAGGGGATATAATTTTATCTCATCTAGAATTTGAGTAACATTGCTAGTTTGTAGGAAGTTGCCAGACACAAAGCGTGCAGCTCTTCTTTGAACTCTTTCAAGAACTTCAGCATTCGAGGCGAGGAAATGACACAGTACAGGCGTTCTCAAGTAGGTATGGGTAATACCAGATAATGATATGCTTTCAATTTTGCCTCTCCTGTAGCCAAGTGTATATAGGTTTCTACGAAGATGACCAAATACCTTTTGCGCCTTATCAACAGTGTAGCAGATTTATGCTTATTCCACGACAAATTTTCCAACAAGATAACACCAAGATATTTAAAAGTGGTTGTTTTGTGTATAGGAGCACAATGTATGGAGTAAACTGGTATAGCACCACATTGAACTGCGGACATGGGTCGTCTAAAACACACAAAAGCACACTTTTCCACATTTACAGTCATCCCCCATATGGAACATCACGTGTGAATCCTGCCTAGGTCATTTTGAATAATCAACGAGACGCTTGCAGTGTTAACAACCCGATATAACACTGGGTCATCTGCGAACGGTCGAATATGACTTTGGGTTCCAGAGAAAATGTCGTTTATAAATATCAACATCGGTCCCAGTACACTCCCCTGAGGGACTCCAGCTGAGTTATCGTAACACTGGTTACAGAACCCTTCCATTTCACAAAGGATTTACGTCCGGAGAGATACGAGCACACAGCCCAACTACAGAGACATGAAAAATTGAAATATTGCAACTTTTTGATGAGAAGTGCATGAGGAAGCATATCAAAGTCTTTTTTAAAGTCAATGAATACAGAATGGACACATTGTTTCTTATCTTGAGCCGAGCGAATATCATGCAAAAATGAGGCCAACTGCGTTTCGCAGGAAAAACCACTTCGTAGGAAAAACCACTCCAGAATCCATGTTGGTTGGGGTGAAAAAATTGTTTTGATCAAGGAAATTTGTAAAAATCAACGATAAAAAATTTTAGATCACAGTTCTGCGGTACAATCTCCTGAACATTTTTAAATAGAGGTTTGGGTTTCACTTCGAAAGCACTCACTACCACCGCATCCACCGCATCCTTACACTTGACCTGACCTGACCATACCTAACCAAACTTAATATCTAATCTATATAACATAAACCTTGGAAAAGAGAAAATCAAAGAAAAAAGAAAAGAAACGTAAGGACGAATAATTTGGACACCCCTAATTCTCATTTTCCGGAATGCGGTGGATGCGGTGGATGCGGTGAATGCGGTGGATGTAGTGTAAAGGTGCGGTGGATGTGGTGGATGTGGTGGATGTGGTGGATGCGGTGGATGATGCGGTAGTAGTGTGTGCTTTCAAAGTGTTACCGAGGTTTGATCGACTTTTATTCAATATTCGAGCGGATCAAGACCCATACAAGCTTAACCCAAGAAAACACTGGAGGGGCGTCTGTGTTGGATGTGTTTAATATGTGCTCACTTCACGTTTGATATTGTGCCCGCATTTTCAATAGTTCTGACAGAATAATTGAAGAACAGCACATTTAAGTTTAAAAACACTGATATCTTGAAACAGTATAGCTAATGTGTTTTAAACTGTCTTTAATTTAATAATTTAAGACAAGGAGACTTAATTTAAGAAGCCGTTAGTTTAAGATCTTAAAACTGTCTGAGAAGTGTCCGGGGTCGTTTGGAGAGAAAGAATCTTTAATTAAGACACTTTGAAAAGCGTTCAAGATATGACTTCACTTTTATGTAAGATCATCCGCTTTAGAATATATTTGGATGGAGAAGTGTTTCACAACCGTCGACCATAGTGGGCAATTAGTTTCTTGTTTTTATTCGTTTCTCAGTGTTTATTTCCTATTATGAAACGAGGTTCAAACCATACTGACATTCAGCTTTAATTACGGCCGCTATAAACAGTTCATTGTCCCACTCTTCAAAAAATTAGGGCACAAAATGTCAATCATTGATTCCAAATTTATGACTCTTTAAGAGTCTACAGTAAACGCGATCTCATCTCCGAACATTGGCGATAGGTTTTCGCCGCAGCGGTTACGCGAAAAGGCGAATCTGCCGCCTGTTTTATCGAGGATATTGTTGTTTAAAAAATATTGAAAAAATAATCATCAATAAAAATTGCTTTTCAATAAGCGTGCAGGGTGTTCGATAGGTCGAGAGTTCGAGTGCGAAAGGTTTGTCGAAGAAGGCAAACCTGTCAAACCTGCTGGTGCTGCAGCAGCAATTTTTATCTTCTCTGCAGCGCACCTCTTTGGAGTTTCAGGCCTCTTCCAGGCCAAAACCTGCCCTTTGAGTTCACGTGAACATCACCAAGTTCAAGAGAATTTATTCTTCCCAATGCAACAAGAAAACGACCCATTAACACCCGAATGTGTCTCACCCACCAGCAACACAGAAGGTTAGACTTTGGAATACCTGAACACATGTGGACTGTGGATGAATTACCTAAGTAACTCTCTTGATTTCATCAGCTAAATTCGATCAGTTTAGGGAAAGCTGCTAGACACAAGAAAAGGAGTTGAAATGATGGACGAAGTTCTTCATGTCGCGTGCCAATTTCAACTGGTTCGGAATCAATAAGAGCATGCGTCAGGGAATACGTACATTTATCCCAACAGCTTTGCAGGTCTCGACAAATGAACCGGTTAGGAGCATATTTTTTGGCGTATCACTGCCTGAAAAGGGTCCAGGATCAAACACTGAGCCAGGAAAAAAAGAACAGAGTTGGCCTGCCTTTTTTATTCCCCAAAGAACTGAATTTTGCGTTGTTTTTTATTCCAGATCGTTCTTGCGGGAAGCTGCCCTTTTGTGGCCCCACAATTGATGCACCTCGAATTTGCGAACTAGAATGATGAATTATTCCATCCCAAACGTGGTCAAGGGCTCGGAAGTTTTGCCATCAGAGCAGTTGTTTTTGCCAACAAAGTGTTTGATTTGAATTTGTTTGTGGATCTTTCTTGGCTTTCTTCATCGTCACTGAATTCTGGGTTGGTTGGTGCTGCGGCAATTATTGTCCTCAAATTCAGGTTCGGGTCTGAATAAAAATCAGGTTAGCGGGGTTCAGGTCGGTTCGACAGGTTTAGATATCTGGGCAAAGATTTGGAGCGTTTTTGAATTTGAAGCGATTTGACGCGATTTTCGCAGCGAGCGTTAAATCCTATGTCAGGTTGAATTGCGTTTGAAGGCTCTTTTTCGGTCCTTTCACGTTCAATTTTGTGCACTACAGCGATTTTTTCATCGAATGGCAAGGGATCGAGGAACCACAATCGCAAATGTGCTTCCAACTTTTGCTGCACCATGTACGTTTTCGACTCATCGCAAATTGCACTGCGACGTGCCATTGACCCGGATTGCGAAAAAAGCGAAAAAGCATGCAAAATCAAAACGAATCAAGCCTGATATGACCGGCAATGTTCACCGATAAGATCTCCCGTACTATACGTGGCAATTTTGAAACGAAATCATGAGTTTTCAGAAGACCTTACACATATAGATGTACGGCCAAGAGCAAAATTTTGGTTCGTTTACCATTCCACTTAAACGGCAACTGTAAATTTTTACTGACTGTACGTGTGCGAATATTGTAACACTTACGACGCCATCCTGCTCCAGAATGCATTTGAGCTCGCACTGTTGGAAAATTGAAAGGATTAGTGAATGATAGTTTAAAAATATCAGCAAGGGAATCGAGTTAGGGAAAAGGAATAGGTTACTCGTGTGAAAGACTATACCCCTATTTGCTGCCATCCGGCAACGAAGCTTTTAATGCGGAGCACATGCATGAACACTCAAGGATTTCTGTACCGGTTCTGATTAGCCATATTTAGGCATTTCAGTCGGGTCAGGTTCGAGTATCTTTCAAAAGAAATAGTCTAAGGATGCTCAGCATGAAATTTCTTTGCTGTTTTTCCAGGTCCCATTTGGGGGCCAAGGCGTCCTGCGAATGTTTGCCGACTCACTGTTTGCACGTCCCTCCTCGAAATTCGGAAGATGAGTCACCTGGCTCAGCATTTTGCGCACGCCCGCATCTGCGACAAAGCCAAAAACTTGCCGTCTATAAATGTAATCTTAATGAAGAACTCAATTTCTCATTTCGCGATTTTTTTTCAACAAAAACAAAAACGAATGTAAATGAAAAAATGGCTCAGACCTTCTTCATTCCTAAAATGTTAGATAAGCAATTCCTGAATGGAAAAACGCCTTGAAATACTAACATAAGTGTAGAAGTTATCAGGTTGTTTGCCATATAGATTTAGTTCTAAAAACACAGCATGGAAGGAAGAATGTCAAGAATCGTTTCAATTTCTCGAATAATTGCAATACGATTGACAGATGGATGAGATCATTCACAATGTCACCATGAAATAACTGCCACAGGGAATGGCTTTCAAGCGGCCGGTGCCCGGGAAGCAGAGGAACGTTGCAGGAACGTTCCACCGGGACGTGTAAAACTTGGCTGTGTTAACGGATGCCATTCGAGTACATGGTCGGTGTGGAACCAGGTGTTGGCCAATGTGGCAGGAGCTTTGCTTTACCCGATGGTTGGCACGACTGTTTCCAACGCTGTTGGGACGTGGCTAGATCCTGTTGAGTTTGTGATATTTTCCACCATGGCAGGCCCGTTGTTTTGAACGGTGGAATGAACGTGGGTTTCCACAACATTTGACGGGAACATGACTGCCTTCGTAGTGTGCCTCGTTCCTGCTACAAGTAATAAAATATTCCTGCTACGGGAGCATGCAATGCACCAAAAACGGTGGAAAACATGTGCAAGCCACGGGGGAATGCACCAATTGCCAGCAATGTGGTGCCACACCAACCATTTCCGAATGGCAGACACGTTGCACAGCCAGTTGTTTTTGGGTTCCGCCGGAACTGTGCCTAGCGCGCTGGTTCTGTCAGCAGCAAATTCTGAAATTATGTTCTGTAGCCTATTCCCGAACAGCGCCAAAATTGAAGACAATCTATTGCTGTGTGCTTTTTACCGTCCTCCAAATGGAACGATTTCTTTTTTTGATGATCTGTCAGACTGCTTGACTGAGTTGAAGTACAATCAAAAACTCTCTCGGCCATTTATTGCTCTCGGAGACCTAAACTTGCCAAGCATAAATTGGGTAACAAACTCTTTTCATGCAAACCCTCAGTATGGAATTGAGCTGAATGAAGCTGCCGTCAACTTCACAAATTCATATGGTCTGCGGCAGTTGGTCGATAAACCGACCCGTGTCACGGACACATGTTCAAACATTCTTGATGTTCTTTTTACAAACTCGCCAAACTTGATCCACGACCTTTCTGTAGAAGGGGGTCTCAGTGACCACAAATCCATTTTCTTTCTTGTGGATAAACGGGCTCCCAGTCCTCCGAAAGTCAGCAGGCTAGTTTATCTGTACAATAAGGCAAATTGTGACACTTTAAGTTTGTATTTTTCCGATAATGTTTTGAATTTTATACATTGTGCCAACTTTCTTGACGTTAATGCACTTTGGGACCGGTTTGTGAGGCATGTAAATACCGCTATGGAGAGGTATATACCGCAAAAGAGGATTACAATGAACCGCGATCCCCCCTATCTCACCCGTCGCTTGGCACGATTAAAAGAAAAGTGTAGGTCCTTTCACAAAAGGAGGAATAATACTCCATATGATTTGAACAAGTACCGGGAAGCCAATAAGCAGTACAAGCGTGCATTGAAGCATGGGAAGATGAATTTTGTCAAATATTCACTGGATGAATACTCAAGGGGAAATTCCAAGAAATTCTACAGTTTTCTTAAATCCCAACGCAACGGGTGCAATGGCATTCCCACATTGAAGAGGTCTGATGGTAGCTTTGCTTGCACAGACAAAGAGAAGGCAGAGTTATTAAATGAACATTTTGCCTCCGTATACACAAACGAGTCACTTACCAACATACCTCTTCTGCCTCCTGTTCTGTGCCCACAGCAGGCACCAATCCTCATCTCAGAACGATTGATTGTCCAAAAGATTAAGAAAATGAACGCGAATAAGGCGTCTGGGGTTGACAATATTTCAATTCGATTCTTAAAATTAATACCAGAAGCCATCGCCAAATATCTGTGCATTATTTTTGCCAAGTCGTTAGCAGATGGTCATGTCCCGGACCACTGGAAAACAGCCATTGTTGTCCCCATACCGAAAAAAGGAGATAGAAGTAAGTTTGAAAATTATAGGCCAATATCTTTGACAGTCATCTGCTCCAAACTGCTTGAACAACTGATTGTGGATGGTATTTATGCACATGCCGAGGCAAATGGCCTTTTTTCGCCCTGCCAACATGGGTTTCGGAGGAACCATTCCTGTGAGACCCAGATAACTGGCCTTTTGCAAGAACTCGCTTTTCATTTGGATAATAACAAGCTAGTAGACCTTGTCTTCCTTGACTTTGCCAAAGCATTTGACAGAGTACCTCATGCTCGCCTGCTCCAAAAGTTGAGATCTCTTAACCTTGACGAGCAGGTGCTAGCGTGGGTTCAGGATTTTCTCACCGGCCGAAAACACAAGGTCATTATCAATGGAGAAAGTTCCTCCGTGGCCCATGTCCAATCTGGAGTCCCCCAAGGAAGTGCAATTGGACCTTTGTTGTTCATTCTGTTTATAAATGACTTGCCTCTACGGATCTCTTGTAAATTTAGAATGTTCGCCGATGACTGTTTGCTTTATAATGTTATTGATAATCCAAATGATGTAACTCAACTGCAAAATGACCTTGACAATGTGTCCGACTGGTGCACCACTTGGTTGATGGAACTAAATATTGGCAAATGTGAAACCCTAACGATTACGACTAAGAAGACTCCTTCTATTTCAACCTATTCATTACGAGGAGTTCCTTTAAAACATGTGACCGAATGTAAGTATCTCGGGGTAACAATTAACAACAAATTAGGAACAGACTCTCAAACTTCGGCGTCCATAAAGAAGGGGTATTCCGCATTGTACTCCATAAATCGTGCTCTTAGCGACTCGACGCAAAATGTTAGGGAAAAAGCGTTCAAAACTATTGTGAGACCAATTCTTGAATACGGCTCAACAGCCTGTGATCCGTTTCTTGTAGGTGAGGTGGATAAACTTGAACGCGTGCAAAGGAAAGCGATACGGTTGGTGACCAAAAAATTTAGTCGAGAAGTGAGCTCCAGAGACCTTCTCTCCGCACGCTGCTGGCCGTCGCTTCGCAGCAGGCGACAGGCCGGAAGGTTGATGAATCTGTATAAAGCCTATAATGACTATGGCCTTCATGAATTAAAAGGTTGTCTAAAAGCCCCTAATTACTACAGTAGGCATGACCATCAAACGAAGATTGAGCCTTTAGCAAGTCGCAAAAATGTATCCTTTTATTCATTTCTTCCGAGGACTATAAGGGACTGGAACTCTTTGCCGGGACACATCTTCGTAGACTGCCGCAACCCGCGGATATTTAAAAAACGTGTTGTAACTCATTTTTCAACAAACGAACCCTGTGTTTCGTGAAATGATGGCAACTCCATCCAAGGTCGTAGTTTGCTTGAATTGTCTGATAATTGCATACACCTGTGTTTTTAGTGTGGCATGCATGTTTTTTGATTCCTGATTATTGCAGTTTCGCACCACATGGTTGAATCAATTTGTTGTTTCAGTGCCTTGTAAAATATCTGCGTTTCCATGTAAATTTCCATTTTCCCCTCCATCACGTGGCATTGTATTGCTCATAATGGTTGTAAATTATAATAATAATAATAATAACGTTCCTCTCTCGGGGGGAAATCCACTTGGCAATCATGGATGAAAGACATGTCCTCCATCTTGTGTCATGATTCCTCATCGGCCCCGAACGGCGACCCCGTGGCAAAACCAAGTCTTTGCCACATTCCGGAGGGACGTTCTTGCTCAAATAAAAAATGTGGAAGGTGACAAAAATGTTGTTTTTCATAAAAATAAAGGTTATCACCGTGACTGTTAAATATGGCATGTTTTCATCCGGTGGCAGGATGTCGTTTACAGATTTGAAAGCAAAGGGAAACAAAACACTGCGATGCGCTAACGTTGAACTTGAAGACAAACAAGTGTTATGAATATCAACACTGTAGAAGCCGCTGACCTTTCCAGGAACGATTTATGTTTTATTTCCCTTTTGGAATCATGCTTTTATCCGACACCGAAATCTTCTGAATCCACCAAACGCTCCGTTAATGAGAGCAATTTAGCGAATTTCGAGGCGCTCGCACAACGCATTTAGATTGGTAATGTGAATCGGGTTGAAGGCCATGGGATTCAAGATGCGACAATCTCGTCGCGTCATGCGCCGATCCAGATGCTAACTGCTTCTTCACTGTGTGCTGCAAAATTGTGCCACACCGTGGAAAGTTGCAGCATTGCTGCTCAGCTTTTCGATGAGGCTACTGAAGAACCATGTAATAATTCTCAATACACAGGCAGGCAAGGCCACAGTTACATCACGACTTCCACCTATGAGGTTTCTGAAGGAGGTGGGGTCCTGGCTCCGAGGCGTTCCAACCACTCCTGCAGATCACGGCACAGGATGCAGTCATCAACATTGGCAGTAGTTGAAGAAACCTACGATGGAAGGGAGCTATCACTGTAACCGAGAACCGGAACTGTGAGGATTGTCTGGGTTCAAGCACGGGAAACATTTGACGACTATACGAATCGGTGGGGAAAACAATCTGGTTTCATTGTGAGTTTTCTTGCAATGGTGTGTAGAAATGTTTGTAACACGTTATGGATCAATGCACACAAATGGCGTCACAGCGTTTCTCCTGAATTCTACATGGCACATGGGTTCACCTAACCTTAAAAATTACAGAGGCCTCCATCTCCATGATGTCTTTGTGGCTGAACAACATTGAGCAGGAAAGGACTCAGGATGAAAAATGGGGCGAGAAGGAACAGACGAGGGGAAGGATTTCAATTGCGCAAAGTTTCGATAGACGACGAAGTCAAAACAGAGTCATGCCCACCATTGAGCCACGATACGCTGATGTTGCGAACACGAAAGGATATTGTAATGTATAATGAATGAGCCTTCAACTGAGCTAAGATTTGCTTGTTAAAAGCTCTGCCTTGATCAAGAGCCTGAAGCCCATCAAACAGAAGGGGGTCTGTTCGTGTCGCTAACCCGACATGTCACTTCGTTTTTGAACGCTTCAAAAGTTGGCGTCCGAATCGCAAATATGGATCAAATTCAGATATCGGGAGGGGTTTCACGAAGATTAATTCCAACTATCAAGGGGTGAGTTTCGAGGGTTGTTTCCTTGTTTGGTTCCACGAAATGGCGCACTCTCCGACTCACACACGATCACGAGTTCCTTCGGTGAACGGTAATTGAAGGATGAAACCTGAATTCCATGATAATTGAAAACAACGAGTTTATTTACACCCGGCTTGAATTAACTGTCACGAACACGTAAGCGACAGAATAGCAAAGGGTACAATGTCTGTCTCTCCCAATCTAGCTCCGCGAAGTTCCCTATCTGATCACACCACACATTGCGTGTAACGAACTTTCTTGAGAGTCTCGTCGAAAATTGACCAGCGTCTTCAAGGTACTACGTGGTACAAGCGACAGACTCTGGAGTTTTTTCAAGGCAATCTTCAGTAACATTTTCTGAACGAAACACGAAGGAAGATCCCAGTCCAAGCCTTACTGTGACAGCAAACAACGATTGTACGAAGATCCCAGCCCAAGCCTTACTGTGACAGCAAACAACGATTGTACAACGATCATTGAACCACACACTGGAGGAGAAACATGCACAAAACGTTTCAGGTTTGGCTGGCGAAACATCAGAAGGGAATATGTGGGAAAGAAATCAGGCTCCAGTGATATTCGTGACAGGGATAACGATCACCAATAAACGGGCACATACGGGCATGAACGGGAAGACAGTCTCTCGGTAAAAATGCTAATATTATGCTACAAATCATGATAGAACAGATTTTCTGACGTCCCATCAGGAAAAGTTCCAATCTCTCTCATTCTATTTTCCTTAATTCTTGGGTGTAACGATGTTATTCCTATTCATACATGCGCGATTTGAGATTGCTCTGTGAAACGTAATCTTCAACTACCTACGTAATTTACGCTGTTAAATCTGGCCATGTCATCCTTCTTCTTTCAATTATTATTAACGTAAAACAATAACGTAGTGCTGTAATGTAGAAGAGATGCGGGGAAATTAATTTAAAAATGCAATGCAAATTGTGTCATAAAATGTGGCAATGCAACAACGTTTTTATGAACGGCAATGCCGTAATATGGACACAACTGGAAAAGTATAGCAATGTGGCAACGTAGAGCGATACTTCAATGTGATAATTTAACACCCAAGTCAAGTAGGCATGCAGTGCTCTATTTCAGTGCATCACAACGGCAATTTCCTGCTGTTACTACGCAGAGGGCTGTGATAGAGAAATGAAGCTGCATGGTAATGTAGCTGTTCAGCAAAATAAATGATGCATCGAAGTAATATTTATCAGCGTTGCTCAAGAAAATGATATAAAATGACGGAAGACAAAGAAGTTATATTCTGACATCAGGTAGCTCCATGATGCCACCGCATATCGTTACAGTGGATGCTCAGCCTTGCTTATTATCAGTTAAAATAACAATGTAGTCAAATGTATATGTGTATGTTTTGAACGTAAAGGTACACCCCTTCTTCTGCGAACTTCTAAAGCGAGTGAAACAGCCTTATTTGTGTGTCCTGATTCCATCGCAACAAATGGTGCAGAGGGAAACCAAAGACAACACTAACCACACAGTGGATGACTGTCGTACAACCGGAGTCGGCGCAGCGCAACAAATGTCTCACTGAAAACGGTCGGGAGACAAATGCACATTTTCGGTGGTCTAAACGGATGCACGAACGTATTCGAAACCTATCCGAACATGGAACCGGGTGCACAAGTGCGAAATTTTAAAATTCTCGTGAAATTCTTTTTTTCTTGAGTTCTGCTTAATCATGCAGCTTATCGTTGGTGAATTTACATGGATCTGTAAATTATTTAATAAAATCGTACGGATTCATATCAAAAATTACAAAAATGTCATATTTTTTCATTTTTTTTTGTTATTTCAGTTTTTTACATAAGTCCGCCCAATTCGTGATTTTCTCTGCACAGAGCAATCCTGGAAAATACCGCACATTCCACCCAAATCCGAGACCATTTTCGAGTAGTGGCTCACGACATTGTTATGCCATGTGGGGAGAGACCCCACTATCCCCAGCCCCAGAGGCTGGTGGGAAGCTTCCCCCATTAGACATCCTGCCAAGCTGTTGGCATTTGTTGCCAGATGGAACATTCATGAGATCGGCCCTCATCCAAATTGCTTCACAACATCCCTGAAAGAATGTCAAATATTCGTTCAAAAGCAAAACAACCGGACAAAGCACTTACGCTGACATGATTCGTTCTTCGCCAACTCCACACTGCGAGTGTAGTTAATGTAAAGGCCCTTGCCGGAATAGCATGCGATCTGTTACAATAAGAGTATTTGACGTTGAATTAGAAAAAATAGTGAACAGAGATTTTGGATTCCAATTTTATAAAAACGATCAATTTTGGAGTTGCCGCTGGGTTTCTCTGCTTTTATTCGTTTACTCTAATTTTTAGTTTGATCGGAAGAAGCTTGCTTGATCCATCGGTCTACATAACCTGATTTTTCAGCAGATTATTTTTGAATCATTTCCAATTGGGTGTTCTCATTCGTAAACTACAATCAATCGTTTTCAAGAGCAAAACGGGACACCCACACCCTAACTTACCGGGACCTTTTTCGCTGCCTTTCCTTTTGCAGCAGCAGAAGGTGAACTCACACTAATCAGAAATACACCGATTAAGATAACGGCGAAGCACGATTTCAATTTCATCTTCTAAAATGGATGATTTAGAACTGATTAAGATTCAGAAGAACAAAACTGATTTATATAAAGAAGGTGAAAAAGAAACCAAAAATAGTGCACACAAACGAGTCTTCATTTTCATGTGACTCATGAACGTCAACATAACAGACTTTTTCTGGGAATGCGTGGATCGTGGAAACGAGTCTTCATTTTCATGTGACTCATGAACGTCAACATAACAGACTTTTTCTGGGAATGCGTGGATCGTGGAAACGAGTCTTCATTTTCATGTGACTCTCTGAACGTCAAGATAACAGGCTTTTTCTGGGAATGCGTGGATCGTGGAAACGAGTCTTCATTTTCATGTGACTCATGAACGTCAACATAGCAGACTTTTTCTGGGAATGTGTGGATCGTGGAAACGAGTCTTCATTTTCATGTGACTCATGAACGTCAACATAACAGACTTTTTCTGGGAATGCGTGGATCGTGGAAACGAGTCTTCATTTTCATGTGACTCTCTGAACGTCAAGATAACAGGCTTTTTCTGGGAATGCGTGGATCGTGGCAGAGGGTGGGAAAATCAATATACTCTTGGCGCATGCCGTAATTCCCATTAAAAACTCATATTAAATTGATGAAAACAATATTTCTGATCAATGCACGGCATGAGGAGGTGGGCGTATGAAAGACAGAATCATTTCAGTGGCAACACTGATAACCACGAGAGAGGAATTCGAGTGTTATCGCCTTTATAACCAAGATCTTCAAGCTTCTGATCGAGATCCAAAATCACGCATGGCGTTGAAGAACAAGAAGGGATATGTCGGTGTTATTTCAAATATTTTCTGCACAACACATATAAGGCATTCATAGTCAGGTGGTAACATCATTCTACGAATGATTTTCAGTGATAAAGATGTCGAAACAATCAGCTGCAACGATCAGCCGTAGCTGTGGCTGGAACGAGCCCTATTTGTCACGTTAAGGTTTTGCCACAAGCCAGTGCCATAAGGATTTGGTGATGCTGTCGGTGATAGAAGGTAGCAATCGTTTATTCCTCCTGCGCTAACAGGACTATAATCCGAACGCCGCAACCTCCAATATTGAATTCTCCTTTGCGCTAACCATTTTTTATTTTATTTCATGTTTCAATTTCTATATTTATTTTCCTGCAGTTTTTTACCTCCACAATGTTAAACCTCTTTTTTAACTCAGAAATGAATGAGCTAAAGTCTGTTCATTTTAAGAATGATCCGCGCGCTTTTTGCAGACAGGGATGTGCAAATTTGTGCAAAAATCGGAAATCTGAGATTTTGAGCTGCGGGCTTCAATTTTTGAAACTCTGTCGGTTTTCACCTCTCAATCTTTTGATAATTCTATTTTTAGGAGATTTTTCAATTTTCTGTGACCACGATTTGTCTGGTTTGCTGGTTCCGCTCCTGGCTTTTGAAATGTGCACTTGTGGTGCAGCGCTGATCCGAAACTTCGCTGGCCCTCACTTTGCAATTGTTGGCATCGACCTGCAATGGTGAGCGGCCACATCTGCTGTTGTTGCCAACAACTGGAACACAAGCACACGTATTCATGTCTGGAAAATTTCAAAATCATGTTTAGGTTGCTTTTCCATCTGTGATATGTTTTGTCTAAGCAAACATGTGCCAAATGAAAATTAAAAAATTTTGCCCATTGCGAGACTCGAATCCACGATCTTGTGATTGAAAGTCCAACGCTCTACCACTGAACCACTGGCGCTTTCGAGAATTTCAGTTCGAGAATAGCGCTTAAATGAAACAACTCGGATATTTATAGGCAAATAATGTTGTACAATTTGGACACCACTGTCGTGCCCCCGCTTCCACCTTCGTTTTGCTGCGAGTTTTGGCGCGGACCATTCTGAAAATGAACGCACTTTAGGTCACAGTACAAATAAGCTAGGTAGCACTTCGAACGAGTTGAAACTGCATATCCCAGGTAGAGCTTCGAATAGTGCATCTGCCAGGCAGACTATTCGGTTTTCGATTCTCGCGGAGCTGATCAATCAAACAACACCAAATTTAAGCTTAGCGATCCTCGCGGAACTGATCAATTAGAGATTAAATTTAAGCTTAAGACTTCCCAGTTTCAATTATGGGGTTCCGACTCAGGAAGTCAGCTCAGGAAGGTATAAAATATTACATTCTTACCAACACAGTCAGCTAATTCAATGAAACCAGAACATATGCATTCAAGCCTAGCTCATTGAGTCAACTCATATGGAACTTCGAAAGTTCATGCTTAGAAGATACAGCTCATTCAAAGATCTATCCAGCGCATTTCGAATGCAGCCCAGCTCATTCGGTTTGCCTTATAGTGTAGCTTTTGCAGCCTCATCTTTGGAGGGCAATTACCCAGCTCAGGGGAACTAACTGGAACATTCTTGATTGTACATTCAGCCTACTCTGGGATATATCCTGCACTCATTCAGCCCAGGGGAGCTAAATAGAACATTCCTCATTCCGCATTCAACGCATTAGGAGATCCAACAAACATTAACTCAGCCAGCGGGAGCAGAATAGTACATCCTTGATTACATATTCAACTCATTGCAAGATCAACCCAGCGCTATAACCTAGCCCAGCGGCACTGTTTTGAACATTCTTAATTCCGAATTCAGCTCATTCGAAGGTACATCCAGCACTTACTCAGCTTCAGTGAGTTAAATTGAACATTATTGATTTCACATTCAGCTCATTCGAAGATCCTCCCAGCAAAATCGAAATCTGACCTACCTAAATCCTAGTCTGTTGGTGCAATCCTAGTCTGTTGGTGACCTAGTCTGCTGGTGCAAAGTTAACAGCCTTACCTTTGGCGGTCAATAAGTCGACTCAGGGGATCTAAATCGAAAATTACGAGTATAGCTAGCTTTTTACTGTAGCTAGTGTAGCTATAAAAAGTTTTTTCCAACACAATCAAGCTCTAATAGCACATTCCTAACTCACAACGCCCAACATGTTGCTAAAAATACATTTAAACGAAACAACGAATTAAGATGACACATGCGAACGGAACTGCGAGAAATAAAAAAAAAATCAAAAAAATCAAAAATTAAAAAAATACTTCTGCATTTTGTCGGTGATGATTGTGGAATGTGACCATCATATTAGAGGGTGGCGACGGCGGGTTTGAAGGCCCAGATGGAGCTGAGTCAACCGTTGCCTTCATCTCCACCCTCAGCTCCTCTCCCACTCATCATATCTGCTGTCTCCTCATAAACCATCCACTTCATTACATCTCCTTTAGTACCGTCTCCTTTTCTGCCATTAACATTCTTTTTTTTTAATCTACTCCGGTGTAACGTCATTTTCTGCAATCTTCTTCACAATTTCCTTCTCCATCGATATCTACCTGTTCGTTTTGTGCAGCCGTACCATGTCCCCTTGTGTTGCTTTTCGCAACCACATCTTCCTTAACTAACGGTTCCTTTTCTATACCATCACTTTCTCATCCATTCTCCATACCCTCTTTTTCATCGATCTATATACAACATCTCACTGATTTGTCCCACCACAGCAAAAAAGAATGCGTTCACAATTGTTCACAATGCAGTTGCTCACAGAACGAGATGACACTGGTTTGCTAGGCCCGCATTTCCTGAGCAAAACAGGTTTTAAATTATATTCAATAACCAGATGCTGTAGCACAGATGCCACTGCGTGAATTTTATTTAGGGAAAAAGTGGCGAGCGAGGTCACACTGCCACAACGGATCCATAAATTACGATGTTCAGTGCAGCTGTCGTAGAATTATGGATCTTCGTCGGACAAAAATTATCTGTTCTCCGTCACTGATAGGACGTTGCTGATGGAGCATGTGCCAGAGCCATGACGACATCGCCACCAGTGAAATAAAACCGATATTATGTATGAATGGGCTACCCAAATTCGTACTTAAAATTTTTGATGCCACTTATTGCCAGACCTTCTCTCGGCAAGATCCGAAGGAAGGCACCGTGTGGTGGGGTGCAGAGAAGCAATGCGATCCCCTGTGACTCGCGGTTATGATCATGAGTCGCAAGTGGTGTCTTCAGGGGATGTTTAAATCTCCTTGACAATTTGTGGTCATTCTGCCATTTTTCGTAGTGTAGCTGTTTTCTACGCGGATTCTCGTGCGACCACCTTTCTCCCTGGAATTCGAACCTTCCAATGAGTGCTTACAGCAGACTGGTAACTGCGTTCGAAAATGCCAATCACTTCACTCAAACGCGCAGAAAGCAACAGAAAATGAGGAAATGGCTGTGAACCGCGTAATTAATATGTCAACCATTACTCGTGATATTTTAAATCCTGGCTATAGGTACATTGTGAAGTCTGTGGATCCCTAAACCAGGGCTTAGCCAAGGGGCCATGGGCTTTCCTTACCACGTGTAAATCAGAGAAATACGAGCATATTTTAAATCGTGTGCTCCAAACCCAGGTCACGTGATTCTGGATTTAATTTCGTAACAAAAATTTCTGCTTGGATCTTCCAAGCTCATTAATGAAAGCGGCATCAGACCCATATTATATCAGACCCATCAGACCCATATTATAGACGGCGGTCCAACCCGCCCGTCACGCTGTGTATTGAACGTCCGGACATCACGCAATTGCAACTACACCGTCTGGCGCGCCGATTTCGGGAATGGATGCGACTCACAAATATTGCTCTCGATTGAAAAATTCTTGGCAGATTTGAATGATTTTGATGTTCAATGAAAGCTATTAAAATGCAGATTTCGATTTCATAGCGAAGTTCCACTATTTCAGCATATAAAGTAACCAAAAAACGTTATTGGAAATCAAAGCCTGTTTTCAAAACGCCAACATTTTCAGTGCTTTATTTGTATGAATTTACTGCAGCGCTCAATTTTCATTTGCAACATGGGTTGGACCTGCTGCAAAGTTGTGCACAAATACCTGGCCTACATTTTGACACCAAAATCATGGAAATCTGAGGCCATTTGGCCCAAAATTTCTCCTTCCAAAACATCTGCCATTTTCAATCACCATCACACATTCATTTTCAGAAACAGTTAAATCTGTCGCTTCCTTGTCAAACCCAAGGCCAACTATAAACCCTAAAAGTGCAGCAGCTTCACTTCGCTCTGCTTATTGGCGTCGTTCAACAGCAATTGCTGTTGAACGACGCCAATAAGCAGAGCGAAGTGAAGCTGCTGCACTTTTAGGGTTTATAGTTGGCCTTGGGTTTGACAAGGAAGCGACAGATTTAACTGTTTCTGAAAATGCTGCGAGGCCTGAATCATTTAAAAATGTCCATTTTAAATCTTTCTGGAACATGCAGTTTAGAACCCGTTTTGTAACTTTACCATATCAATTATATTTGGTGGACCCAATCTTGCGCACATTTTGTTGGCCTAACAGGCGGATGCCAAGCACGGGGTTGATAAAAAATTTGCGTTCTGTTGTCAAACATTGAACTTCATTTGGTGGTGTGGTTTGTTACAATTTGGTGGTGTGAAAATGAAGTGCCAATGCACGCCAGTAAGCAGTCTCGCTCTGTAACAGCATGCTTCTCATACACGAAATGCTATCAATATGCTGTCCCTCAAATCGACCTTGCGAAATGTGCCGTGATCTCTCAAAATTTTTATTGGTGGGACATCCAAAAAAATTAACAGATTTGGAGAAAGGTTCTCCTTTGACGTGTATTATTTTAGTTTATATTCTGCAAGGGTGTTAGATTCGGATGGTCGCAGCACTTGTCTTGTACCCTTTTATTGATCATTGCCCATAAATTTAGCCCGCACAGATCCTGTAAAACATTGTGGCCTTATCATTGTTTTAGATGATTAATCCCATTCGTTAACCATGCCTTCCCCAGCGAACGAGTTTTTGAGCAATATTTCGAATTGCTCATGTCAGGAAATTAGGAACATAAAGACCTTGCCCATACGCCCCATGCAAAACCCTTGGTCACCTACACCTCTCCTCGATGTCTAACTATCGGTACGTCCCGGTCGCGTATTGACTCGACAACATACACGTCGCGTACACAAATCGGGGAATATCTTGATTTTATGCGCGGTCAAAAAAGTGAAAAAAGCTAAGTCAACCTAACTAAACCAGCCAATCCTACCCCTTAACCTGCCTAACCTATCCTATATCCCAACCTCAACCTATTTTCTTGGTTTAAAGTGTTTTTCCCGATTTTTTGAGGGTTGGGATTAAGATTAATCAAGCATGCGTCCCGGTCGCGTTTTTACAAACCCTGCCACGGCTTTTGATGGCAGAAAGCGTTTTGTGCAAAAATTCTCGATTGCGGGGCCCTTCATTCATAAGAACAAAATCTTGATTTTTTCTTGCCTAAAGCTATATGAACCTGACCAAACCCTGTCCCTTGTCAGAAAAATCAATTCTCACTTGGGGCCCCGGCCTGCAATCTAAAGTCGCGGCAGAGTTTCTAAACTTGCGCCCAGGTCGTGGATTTGTTGCCTTTTCCGTTTTTTGCATCTGCGAGATCAGACATTACAGTCTGTCCGGTCCATAAGTTGAGCTCTATCTAACCTTTTTCTCGCGTAGTCGAAGATCAGGGATCTCCAAAATGCAATTACGGTGTTTTTTTTCGAAGTCTAAAGTAGCTCAAGTACCTCATTTTGTGTTGGAAGCTATTTAAAATTATTGCAGTATCACTGTTGCCATACGGAACCTTCAGTGCAGTTGCAACACGTTCCACAACTTTGACGGTTTATCTAACGGAGCTCCTTTATTTTCTGTGTAAAAATACTCTCACAGGTTCAAAACCGATTCACGAAGTCCAGAAGGCAATGCGTAATAGCGCGTCCACACATTCGCGATTTTGTCGCGTTGTCGCGTCGTCGCGCGCGTAAAAGTTATTGAGTGCGACACCATCGCCTTGTGTGCAGATACTGCTGGTGTATTCGTATACTGCACGCGTGGCAATGTCGTTGTACCCGACAACTTTTACGCGCGCGACGACGCGACAACGCGACAAAATCGCGAATGTGTGGACTCGCTTAACCCTTACCCGTTCGTATCCCGACTCGCACAAAAACAAACCAAGAACTTTCCAGCCTCAAGAAATGAATAGCATTGCTTGCAAGGAATTCACCCCGTCAACACGCACGATACCGGATTGGAGCAGATACGGCAGAGACATACGAATACGGTTGGGGTGCCCTGACTCTTTCAGGCGACCAGAACAATCCGAACGCAGGTATATTGCAATCTGAGGTCAGCCGCGGTCAGAGCTCAACTTAGACTGGACAGACTTTTAAATTGGGTCTTTAATTTCTGCATAGATACTCCAATTTTTTCAAAAAGTCAATAATCACAATTTTGCATGCAGATATCCCACAAATAAATCGGCCATTACCTATTCACTGTTATGCAGTGAACTTGAACAGAAAACTGGTGGCAGAAAAAAAATTCGACTCTCATTCTACGAGCACCGCCCAATCCGTGGGTTTCTCTGCCACTCTAAACACGAAGTTCAGCTTGGAACACCATATTTTAACATGGGCTTAGATGGGAGGTGTTCTTTTAGGAACACACGTTATGTTTTCGGAACACTATAAGTGTTCCATTTGGAACACTTATGGTGTTCCGAAACATCTAATGTGTTCCAAATCTGTGACATTGTTGTCACAGATTTGGAACACACTAGGTGTTTCGGAACACTATAAGTGTTCCAAAAGTGTTCCAAATGGAACACATATCGTGTTCCAAAAACAAAACGTGTGTTCCTAAAAGAACACCTCCCAACAAAGCCCATGTTAAAATATGGTGTTCCAAGCTGAACTTCGTGTTTAGAGTGTGTTTATTTGCGTGAAACAGGCGTATTATTTTATACGCCTCGACCTCGCCGGCAATAGCCGGCGCAGCCAATAGCAATAGTTTATATTAAACTCAAGAAACCTAAACCAAGAACCCAACCAAACCGAACTCAACCAACCTAACGCCCAACCCTTACGCCTATAACTTGCGTCTAACTTGCGCCTGCCTTGTCTCAAAATGTTTTCGTTTGCCTCAGATTTGGCTCTCCGGTCGTTTGATCAGTGATCACAGGGTGTTCCTTTTTCACGGTTTCCATCCCTTATTGAAAGAGTCATTCGAAGTTGACGGAGATGGGCCTTTCTTTCACCTTTCTTTCTTTTTTTATTGAGCGTTTTGGGAGCACAATTAAGCCCATTGATAACTAGGCCCAGCCCATTGAAGCCAACTATTTGTCTCGGGCGGCCCACGTGAAGAAAGCAGCCTGGACCTTCAAAGGTCATTATCTCGGGTCACAGGCGAGTCCGAGGAATAATGTTTCAGTCAAAAATGTTTCAGTCAAAAGGTACCAGCCGACCGGCTTGCCAATCCTGCTGATAAAGAAGTCGCAGGCTGTGTCCAAATCACACAAATTTCACACAACGCAATTCTGACGCTGAGAACCGCGCGTCGTGAAACCTGTGAGGTTTGTTTCATCGTGTGGGTTCCATCTTTGATAAAATTGGATCACCGGTGTTGACAACTGATGTACCGGCAGATGTAATAGCGAAAGCAATTTTCTGTCATCCTAATTTCCTCAAAATGATACTAACAAACATTGCCGATTGAAAATAAAAATGTTGATAAAATTATTATCATTTTCTTGATAAATTATTTGAATTGTTTAAGTTGAATGCACATATGTTTGCCGGAAACGCCGGATAATGTGTACGATTTTCGTGACTTTCGTGAGATTCAATTTCTCTAAACGTGATGGAATTGAAACGAAATGTCGAGTGAGTAAAATTTTCCGGACATTCGCCAGATCGATTCCACTGGAACTCTTGGCTAATTGCCAGTTTTTTGTCGAAAATGATGTGGACTTTTGTCGATCCCAATGTCTAAGATTATCACGAGAGAACTGCCATTTGCGTAGTTAAGATTTTGTGATTGGTGATTGCCATTGGAGTATGACATTTATTATAAATATTAACCGACAAAAGCAGCTACTTGGACGTGGCGCTCCATGAACAACACAAACGTCAAGCAATAAAACACAACATATACCTAACAACCAACAAAAATTTTACGCACAGCACAGTCAAGTGGTAATGATAAAAACGAAATTTCAAAAATGCGTGAATACAAAGATCATGTCAGATGCGAATCAATGGGCCTGCTCATTTCTGTGTTCAAGAATATTGACTTTAACAAATAAAGTTGATGTAGATGGGAGGCGTCCCGTTCATCTCGTTTATCCTGTCGAATATTTTTCAAAAATGGATAAGCTGATGGATAAGCTATCAAAAAGTAGTTTACGTTGGGTTTGTTATTACGACATGTCGTTCATCTCGTTTTTCCTATCGCACATTTTTGAATTCTGGATAAGGTATCAAAAAGTGGTTTACGTTGGGTTTGTTATCACAACATCCCGTTCATCTCGTTTATCCTGTCGAATATTTTTCAAAAATGGATAAGCTGATGGATAAGCTATCAAAAAGTGCATTGGGGCATTGGGCCCCCTGCTTTTTACTTTATTTGTCAATGATATTTTCGATGTAATTAGTTGTAACATAAGGCTTTATGCTGATGACATTGTTTTGTATACATTTGTTGAGGATGGCAGTGACAGTATAACTTTACAAGAAAACTTAGACGCCCTTCATCAATGGTGCAGAAACTCACATATGGATGTGAACGTCTCAAAGTGTGCATTTCTACTCTTTCATCCCAAGAACCAAAAGAGCCCTTACTCACAAGCACACAATTTCTCCTATAAAATAAATGACGAAATTGTGATCTCTGTGACCATTTTTAAATATCTTGGAGTCATACTTCATGAGCATCTGGACTGGGGGGAACAAGTAAACGCGTCTATTAACAAAAGCTAGGTCAGCTCGAAGGTTTTTTCGCAGGAATCTCTCGCATGGAATTTCCAAATCAAAGCTATTAGCATACAAGGCCACCGTTTTACCGCACCTTGAGTACGCGTCTGTCGTTTGGGATCCATTCCTTGTATCTCATAGTGATGCTATGGAAAAGGTACAACGATCTGCAGCCAGATTCATTACTGGAATCTATGAACGCACAGCCAGCGTCACTTCTTTGCTGAATGATCTCGGGCTCACCCCTCTAAGAACTCGAAGAAACGAGAAAATTCTTGCATTTTTTATTAAAATCTTGAAAGGCAGAACACTGATTAAGATCCCTCCACTTTTCACTGAAAACTTTCAAACCAGAAGAGCCACTCACGATTTTCAATTTCGCATACCGCCAATCAAATCAAATGTTTTCTTAAATTCTTTTTCCCGAGATCTCTAAAAAAATGGAATGCCCTGCCCAGAGATTTCCCATTGCTTCGCTCAATCACGCATGTCGCGAGGCAATACCTGCCATTGAATCCAATTGAACTCTTACTTCTTTTCCTGAAAATTGTCAAGTTCCTGCAATTGCTGTTTGTTCTGTCTTTGTTCACCTCATTTATATTTCAATTCATAAGTTTCTGCATTCAATTATTATTGACATGGTTTTTGTAAATATTCATCATTGACACATTTGCACTATAGTTTAGCAAGTAAAATCGAAATAAAAAAAGTAGTTTACGTTGGGTTTGTTATTACGACATCTCGTTCATCTCGTTTTTCCTATCGCACATTTTTGAATTCTGGATAAGGTATCAAAAAGTGGTTTACGTTGGGTTTGTTCTTACGACATCTCGTTCATCTCGTTTTTCCTATCGCACATTTTTGAATTCTGGATAAGGTATCAAAAAGTGGTTTACGTTGGGTTTGTTATTACGACATCTCGTTCATCTCGTTTTTCCTATCGCACATTTTTGAATTGTGGATAAGGTATCAAAAAGTGGTTTACGTTGGGTTTGTTCTTTCGACATCCCGTTCATCTCGTTTTTCCTGTTGCATATTTTTCAATGATGGATAAGAGTAGAGTATAAAGCCTGACTGAGACGGAGCCACACCAGATGGGCTAAGGGCAGAATTCTCTAAAGGTATTCTAATCCCTGGAGCACAAGCTCATGTCGACGATGAGGGCAAAAAAGGCTCCCAGATGCCGACGTGCAATCTCGCGAGCAGACGCCAACGTGCAGGACCGGGCCCACACGATATGAGAGAAGAGATAGCTCAAAACAAAATAGAAGTAAGCACACAGAGCAGTTGAGAGCACCGCTTGAAGAGTGCAAAAAAGGCTCCCCGAAGCCAACGTGCAGGACCGGGACCGCACGCCGAGCGAGAAGAGATATCTCAAAACAAAAGAGAAGGAATCACACAGAGCAGTTGAGAGCACCGCTTGAAGAGTAAAAACAAAGAAAGTAAAAGTCTCAGATGATCATGGGCAAACACACTGGCAGCAGCTCCAAGGATCACTCCCGGCACCGAAACCAAACAGAATGCCGGCACCCGGCGCCGCATCCTTGTGCCGTACCCGCGCGCCGAACGAGAAGGTCGAGCGCAACCCAACGAAGATCGAGCGACGAAAACAGAAAACCCCAACACAGATCGAGAATAGAATGTTCGAGGGAAAGATTTGAGATCAACACTCTTAGCACGAGAAAAGCAAGAGCGAAGAAAGATGTTGGCAAAACAAGTCGAGCCATCTAGTCAGGGCAACTTCCACAATACTGCTCAAAAAGATCACCACAATCCTAAATCATGCGAAAACTTCGGTAAGTTTGTATTTTAAAGGTTATCTGTGCATTTATGTCCAGAAAAAAATGCAAAATAACAAAACCGATAGTTGGGCAAAGTAGGAAAGAAGCAAAGAAAAAGAGCAAACAAAAACAAATGTTTGAGCAACTTCCATCAGACTGCTCAAAAAGATCACCTCAATCCCAAATCATGCGTATACTTGTTCATTCCATCGGTGTGTTTGTAATTGAAAGGTAATCCAAGCATATATGCCAAGAAAAAAAAACAAAATGACAAAATCAATAGTTGGTTGGGCAAAGCCGGAATGATGAAAACACAAGGAAAAAAAAAGAGAAAATAAAAGCAAGAGAATGGGCATAGAACGCAACCCCTCTTCTAGAGAAAAGAAGTGTGCACAGAGGAATGGATATCATCGTCGCTTGAAGAGCTCACAGACACAGAAAGTCAAAGTATCAGATCGTGAGCGGCAAACCTACCACTTCTTCAAAAGCATAGGGATCATGAATCAAAGGATCGCACCACAGTGACGAACGTGAGGACGTAGCAGCAAAGTTTCAGCAGCTTGAAACCCGATAAATCCGATGAGAGATCGCAACCACACTTGTGTCAAACAAAACAAGAGCAGCAAAAGCAACCCAAACAAAAAGAAAAAATCGACACCCCGAGCGCAGCACAACCCCTCAACTAGAGCAGAGAAGTAAGCACACAGAGCAGTTGAGAGCACCGCTTGAAGCACTGAAGCACTAAGAAAGTTAAAGTTTCAATTAATGGGCAAACACAAACTATACATCAGAGAAGTAAGAACACAGAACACAGTTGAGAGCACCGCTTGAAGAGCCCACATAAGCAGAAAATCAAAATCTAACAATCCAAAGAAGAAAGAAAAATGGAAGCAGAAATATGAGAGAGCAAGAATAGGGCAGATGTGAATCTCAGAGCCATTCTTATGCTCAGAGCAGAGCAGCTGCAGAAATTTGAGCAGTTAAAAAATAGGCAGATGTGAAGATTTCGATTTAATGTCCGCGACATGGACGTGTGAAAAACTAGCTCTAAGACAGTAACTCGAGGACCATAATTTATCATAGGACCATACACCCCATTGAAACCACCCGATGAAAGATCAACAGAACTCCTGCCAAAATAAGAGCAGCAGGAGCAATACCAAAGAAGAAAAGTAAGTTGAAGCAGAAATTTGAGCAGCGGTAAAAAAAATGGGCAGATGTGAAAAAATCAATTTTTGGTTTTGGCACTGCGCAGTTGAGAGCGCTTGAAGCACAGACACACAGAAAGTCAAAGTCTAGAGCATGGGCATCTTAGGATCGTACCTCATCGACGAATGCCGACAGACCGAAAGTTCGAGAGTTCGAAACCCAATTGAGAGATCAATCCCTACCATGTGCAAACTCTGAGAAAATCTGAGGATTTTGATTCTCACGCAAAAGAAAAATTGAAAAATTGAAACTGGGAAGGGGTGGGGGGAAGAAAAGAAGAAAAACAAATTATGGGGTGTGGCCTTAACTAAAAATAATATGAAATATGATCCAACTCAAATCGACTCGTCATCCCTGAACTCAACTGGCTGCGAATTTCGACGCCTCCTCCACGTATAAGTGTCCAAACGCTTCCACCGACGATAGGTCGCATCCTCCGAATCCATACTGCAACGAAGTGATCCTTGATCCAACTGTTCATCCATTCTGCTTCAAGTCATCCATCAACGCAATAGCGAGGTCAAACGACAATCAGTTTACAATGGTTTAGTTTGTGTCGTTGCCTTTTTCCAAATCTCGCTACACAAATCACTAGCGTCTATGCGGATTGCATACCTCTTTTAAATTGCAGGCGCAATTTTCCGAAATACGCTCTTCACGTTCTCTGGCATTTCCGACTCTTCTGAAACGCTGCACTGTTTTTTCGAATGTGTCCGTTCCAATGTTCACTAACCGCAGTGCGAAACTGTCCAACTTCTAGCTTGATAGCTCCTGCTTCCTCGAATCCGAACTGCTGAGTTGATGGCACTAATGGTCCAAAGTGTCCAACCAAATAACGACTCCTTTTCCGATTCTCGACGCTTATGGTTCTTGGCAGGCTGTCCAAGGCCTACCTCGGCGCTGATGGTCCGTTCTGAAATAAAATATGCACCCCATGAACTTTTGAAACTCATCGTTGAACCTTGGTTGGACCCACTGTGCGGAACTACCGTGCGGATATTGTTCAAAGTGCAATTGCATAGTTCAAAATCGACGCAGACAAGAAATGAGCAGATGTGAAAATTTCAATTTTCGCTCCGCGACGAAGACGTGTGAAAAAGGAAATATCAAGTTGAGAAAAGGGTTGTGTGAGGTATCTAGCAGCAACACACCATTGAAACCCGCGAAATCAAATCTGTTGGAAAAGGTTCAAAGCAGAGCTGCTAGGATCTAGGAAACCAACCTAGCTCCTTCCCCCTAGGTGCTGGGGGTCCTCATAAAGGGGAATAAGGGGAATGACCCTGGATTATGGCGAAGGAGTCCGAAATCGGCGGGTAACAACCCTGAAATCGAAAGATCGACCCCGAAAACCCCGGGGGAACAACCTTTGGATCCAATCTTGCTCCATCCCCCTATGGAGCTAGGGGTTCCCAAAAAGGGGAATGACCCTGGATAATGGTAAAAGGGTCAGAAATCGGCGGCGAACAACGCCAAAATCGAAAGATCGACCCCGAAAACCCCGGGGGAACAACCCTTGGAACCAATCTAGCTCCTTCTCCCTAGACGCTATGGGTCACCAAAAAGGGGAATGATCCTGGAAAATGGCGAAGGAGTGAGAAATCGGCGGGGAGCAACCCTTAAATTGAAAGATCGACCCCGAAAACCCCGGGGAACAAACCTTGGAACCAACCTAGCTCCTTCCCCCTAGGAGCTAGGGGTCCCCAAATGGGGAATGAAGGGAATGACTCTGGATAATGGCGAAGGGTCAGAAATCGGCGGGGAAGAACCCTCACATCGAAAGATCGACCCCGAAAACCCCGGGGTAACAACCCCTGGAACCAATTTAGCTCCTTCTTCCTAGGATATAGGGGTCCCAAATAGGGGAATGACCCTAGATAATGGCGAAGGAGTCAGAAATCGGCGGGGAACAACCCTTAAATCGATAGATCGACCTCGGAAATCCCGGGTGAACTAGATCGGTTGGTTTCACGGGTAGTTCCTAGAAAAGGTTCAAAGCAGAGCGCTAGGGTCTAGGACACCAACCTAGCTCCTTCCCCCTGGGTGCTGGGGGTCCTCAAAAAGGGGAATAAGGGGAATGATCCTGGATTATGGCGAAAAGGAGCCCGAAATCGGCGGGTAACAACCCTGAAATCGAAAGATCGACCCCAAAAACCCCGGGTGAACAACCTTTGGAATCAACCTAGCTCTTTCCCCCTAGGAGCTAGGGGTCCCCAAAAGGGGAATGAGGGGAATGACCTTGGAAAATGGCGAGGGAACCAACATAGCTCGTTCCCTCTAGGACTGGGTGTCCCCAAAAAGGGGAATGCCGGGAATGGCCCTGGATAATGGTGAAGGTGTCGGAAATTGGAGGGGAACAACCCTTAAATCGAAAGATTGACCCGATAACCCCAGGGGAACAACCCTTGGAACCAGCCTAACACCTTCCCTCTGGGAGCTAGGGGTCCCCAAAAAGGGGAATGACCCTGGAAAATGGTGAAGGAATAGGAAATCGGCGGGGAACAACCCTCAAATCGAAAGATCGACCCCGGAAACCCCGGGGGAACAACCCTTGGAACCAACCTAGCTCCTTCCCCCCAGGAGCTAGGGGTACCCAAAAAAGGGGAATGAGGGGAATGACCCTGGAAAATGGTGAAGGGATAGGAAATCGGCGGGTAACAAACCTTAAATCGAAAGATCGACCCTGAAAACCCCGGGGAAACAACCCTTGGAACCAACCTAGCTCCTTCCCCTGGAGCTAAGGGTCCCCAAAAAGGGGAATGAGGGAAATGACCATGGATAATACTGAAGAGGTCAGAAATCGGCGGGGAAAAACCCCTAAATCGAAAGATCGACCCCGAAAACTCCAGGGGAACAACCCTTGGAACCAACCTAGCTTTTTCAGGTAAGCACAAGTCTGTAGCAAAGTAAGGGTACCCAAACGACCGGGATGCATATTCAAACTGAGGTCTAACAAATGCAAAGTAAGCGAGCTTTTCCGATGAATAAAATACATAGCCTTACGTGCCCTTATTTTCAATAGTATTACTGTGCAGAAACCAGTTGAGATCGGGAGTAAAAAGATTAACTCCAAGATAAGTTATTTTTCTACATGTGCAAGTGCATTAATGGCGTGATGTTGACGAGTTGGATTGCGTTTATTTGTGAAAGACACAACTTTGCATTTTTCAGCGTTAACTGCTCTCCTGACACCAACATGAAATTGTTTGTAGGTCGCTCTGAAGATCGCTGCGCAGTCACTGATGGAACAAATTATTCGGTATAAAACGCAGTCATCAGCAAAGAGACGAATGTTGCTGCGCAAAATAAGGGGCAAATCGTTGATATAGATTAAAAAGTAGGGGACCAAGAACTCTACTCTGCGGCACTCCAGAAGTGAGGGGTAGCTGCTCAGACACGGAATTCAAAAATTTCACACTTTGATAGCGATTTCAAACAGTCAGAAACCCACGAATATGAGATATCATTGATACCTAGTGCTTTCATCTGAAAGATTAGCTTCGCATGCGAAACAGCATCGAATGCTTTTAGCAAAACCAAGAAACTGGTGAATGTTAACTTGGCGAAATCGTTGGAGAGGCAGTCGAGCTTTGAAAATCAGAGATTGAAGTCGTGCTTAGGAAACCAGACGGTGATAAAGTGAGTGTTTGTCGGAAAAACGATCGGAGTCGATCGAAAGTCGGCAAAAAGGTTGAAGTCGGAGTCGAGTCGAAATCGCTGAAATCGAAAGTTTTGTCTTTTGGTGAGTCTGAATGGAGTTTTGGCAAATCTTTAAAATGTGCGAAGACACTGTGGAATATTACTATTACCACTGTGGAATATTACCAAGTACAGGTGGGTGATGATCGCAACTGCCGTAATTTTCAGACGTTACACTCCCTCTTCGGACCTTGAAGCCTGACTTGGCTGCGAAAACGCCCATTACTGGACACAGAGAGAACTTTTACCCATTATGTCCCTTGCTGCCAGCATTACGCGCTGACGACCATTTACTGGCACGCGCATCATTCTCCAGCATATGGAGCCTGATTTTTTTCGCCCCCGAAGCTCAATTTTTACAGTTGCGAAAACTCATTTTTCACAAAACAAACATAACCTTAGCCGACCGCGGATGCCCGTTTACGGATGAATAAACGGGCATCCGTTGCCCATAGCCAGCCCATGAAGACAAATTTGACATCGCGGACGCCCATTTACGGATGAGTGCGAGTATACCCATGGCCAGCCCAAGAAGACAAATTTGACATCGCGGACGCCCATTTTCAGCCGCAGACGCACTTTTCCGACTTTGAAGCCAGTCTATGAAAGCAACCCGCATACTCTTCAAGAACTGCGGCAGAACATAACAGCCACCATCGCCACCACAATCCCCAGGAATTGCACCGAGTGTCAATAAACAGGTTTACAAGACGCAGCGATGCTTAGATGTGAATGGAGAACACTTCCAACATCTATTGTAAGGTAAGATGACTATTCTCAAAAGAAGTGTTAGGGGCCTCTTTTTGGGGGACACCCTGTAGTTCACTATTCATTATCATTTCTACATGTGTTAATTGTTTTAAAAAATAATATTGATGCACATTTTTGTATAATTTAGGGGGTTTATTATTTTAGTTTTAAAATGATAACGCTTTATTACTTTTACCAAGGTATAATTTTGACCGCCCTACTCGTGTTTTTACATTCTCATCGTGTAATTCCGAAAACATTCCGCCTATACTCCACCCAATACCGAAATCTCTTTCAAGCAGGGGCTCATAGGACGTTGACTTTCCATTTGGGGATAGCCCCCGTTGCCCACAGCACCAGAGGCTGTTGTGAAGTTTCGTCCCTCATACAGCATGTCAAGTTTTTGGGCATGTTGCTACTTTGGGCATTCATGAAATATCCCTATCCAAATTTCTTCACAACTGTCCTGAACGCAAGTCAGATAAATCAAGAAAACAGGAAAAACACTTACGCTTGCATGATTCGTTTTTCGCCAGCTCAAAACTGCGGGTGTAGCCTTTCTAAAGACCTTTGCCGGAATAGCATGCGATCTGTTAGAAAGGATGCATATGGCGTTGGACGGAAAAAATAGAAATTAGGTGTTTTCGATAAAAAAATTAAATGATAAAAAGATAAATTTTTCGATAAAACTTGGAGTTGGCGATGGGTGACTGCTTTCCAGATGTTCAGGATAATTCTGTGTTCATTAAACTTTTGGTGAAAAAGCAATTGGTGAAAAAGCAAAAACAAACAATTGATCATTCTAAAACAAACAATGCATAATTTGCTCATCCGTTATTAGAATATGATGTTGTGACGTGCAGGGTATTTGTAAGTGTCAATCTAATTTATTTCTTTTCTATTCCTATTTAGGTGGGATGGAGGGGAAAGTATCTGAAACATCGTTTCTTAGAGTTGAGATGTTCCTTTTAATGGAACATACCCATGGCAAGAGGCCATTAAGAGTCCAATGGGACTATATCAGTTGATTGAGAGTAGCAACGAGAAGTTGTGAGTAGTGGAGGCAGGATCGAGTTGTTATGATCAAAGAGAGAGAGATGATTTAAACTCTGTCCTGAGAACTTTGGTTCAATTGTTGATGCTGGGAGAGTGATCAACACAAGAAGGGAAAGATATTGTTTAGTCGAAGTTCTCCCTCCCTGCGTGCAGCAAAGGGAGAAGAAGTGAAATTGGAACTATCAAACAGGAGGAAGTGATGGTGTTTGTTCAGGAGAGAACTGTCAAGGCTTGAGAGCCAAAAGAGAAGGTCCGCAGTCGGGGGGAGTGGTGTCAGCTACAACCTACATTAAAGTGTTTTTATTTTTGAAGCAACATTGTGCCTAAATGTGAAATGTGATTGTTAACTGTTGACTTTTATTTCTTTGTTTGTTTAATAAAACTAGGTGGGAGTGGTGCTGCTAACCACTAAATTGGAAGGAATTAGAGAAATAGGCTATATCAATTTCTCTACCAATATTAGGAGTTAGACTGACTGGTTATCTACCTCTGACTGAAGAGATACCTACGGATACATTGAGGACAAGAAGTGTGTGAAAAGAAGAATCTAGAGGGGTGAGTTTAGTTTACGGTCTTAACGTCACAATTGGCGACCGTGACAGGACCCAAAGCAGAAGAGAGAGAAAGGGTCAATTCGGGGATAATTAATAGTTGTCAGGCGCAAGATCTATATACCTTCACCCCAACTTACCGGGACCTTTTCCTCTGTCTTTTTTGCAGCAGCAGAAGTTAAGCTTCCAATGATCAGGGGCCTTATTCAATTGGGCCTCCTAACTTAGGAGCCCTCCTAAGTTAGTAGGCCGATTTAGGAGCCGTCAAGGAGTCCGATTAACGAATTTTAGGAGCTATTCAATTAGGCCTCCTAAAGTCCTACTAGCGGTTGCAGCCTTCTGCAGATAGGAGGGCATCGTGCACCTTGCTGCAATGTTGGTGTGGCAAAGCGGAAATGGCGAAAACCATCTTTTTTCACAGAAAAAGAACCGAAATTGTCAACCGATCATTCAATCAATTTTTGTTTCGAAAAAGCGACGGCACATTTTGTCCCTTTTCTTTGCCTTTTCTCGCACCTCTTAATAAATTATTGTTGACAGTCCGTAAAACAAAACCAACTTGGTCTCCATGGCAACAGCATTCAGTATTTTCCTCATCCAATGCGCTTAAACAAGGCCTCAAAAATTCTATCCAAACTTCATTTCTTCAACACTGCGCCACCTCAATTTCGTTTTTAAAACAACAAAACGTGACTTTCTTACTTCCTTCTTTGCACAAAACAGTACCACTTGACCAGGAAAAGTGATCTGCAGACGCATCCCACCAGGGAAAAATGTGAAATTAGAAGTTGTGGAACGCTTTCATTTACAGTCCTTTGCAATAGAGGTAATTTTTTAATTTTTGTCATTCCCCACAAAGAAGAGTAGCAGTATTCGTACCACCACGTACCTCCAACAATTTAATCCCTGCATCCCACATGTAAAAATTGTTCAAAATGCAAGCAAATTGCGGCATCTAGGCCTAGTCAAAGATCTCATTTTTCCAGAAAACGTCACCAAATTAATGATATGCAAAAAACGTAATCAAAACGCGGCTTCCTTCCTACCTTCCGAAAAATCGTGTTCCCAATAATAAAATTCAACTTTTTTCCATTTTTGACCGAATGTTTAATTTACTGTGACAGATGGGGACAGTAAATACTATCCCCCCAGGGTTGTTTGTTTTTAAACAAATTGTTTTAAAACATTGTTTCAAACACGTTTTAAAACAAGGCTTTGAAAAAAAAAAAACATTTTTGTTTTAAAACAGTTTGTTTTAAAAACAAAAACAGGTGTTTTTTTTCAAACTGTTTTAAAAACAAATTTTTCCTTTGGAAATGGGCTAATTTTGACACCAGTAACATTTTCAAAAAAAATTTTATTTTGTTAAAAAAACATGTTTTTTTGCTTCTGTACCTACATGATAAATATGTCACATCTCCGAGTCTATTTGCAGGTCAGAAATGGTAGTAGCTACCTACTCAGAAATGAATCAGAAGATGAACAATATGATGAAAAAAATAATTTTACTGAACAAATTTCACCGAACAAATAGTTTTTTAACTTGGTGGGTACCAACTAAAGTCCAAAGCACAATTAATTGAAAAATAACGAACAAAACAGAATTTTGCTCCAGGTTGCCTTGATCCTGTTCACCATTACTTTCACTTATCAACTCCAGCTGTCCGGTGATCGAGTTCCACTGAATATGTGGATGTGGAACATCAAAATCACTTCGATCTCTCATTTTCCAGTTTTTTGCCTTTTCTCACTCCATAATCATGTCCACGTTACACTATCACAAACCTCAAAACGTTAGCCGTTGATGCAAATTCCAGCACATCAAATGAGTTTATTCACGTACCCGCCATATCGAACCACGAGTGAAGTTGAGGAGCTAGACGTGCATTGTGTGCACAGAATTATCTGGTATCTGGCAGTGGCCAATGGGCAAATTCGAAATGGTTTTGCCTGCGTACTGCCCAGGATATGTTGCTGCATTCACTCGGGCTTCTCTCAAAGTTTTAAAAGAAAAAGGAAAAAAATATTTGTTTTAAAACGCCTTGTTTAAAACAAAAAAAAAAAAGTGTTTTAAAACATCCATTTTTGTTTTAAAACAAATGTTTTGTTTTTTTTCAAATGTTTCGTTTTTTTGCAACCCTGATCCCCCTCTAATGTGGATAAACAATTTCCCCAACGATATACTTAACTCAGGGGGACAAAAAACTCAGCGATAAGAGGGTTTGACCATATGGAAAATCGAACACATTTTTTTAATAGGGGACACAATCCAAATCACACAATCCTTAAGCCACGATGAGCAATTCATGGCGTCTCAAAAATGCATCGCTGTCTTTGATATCTTTTTCGGGTTATGTCTGGCTGGGTCAGGTTAGGTTAGGTTAGCTTAGATTGGTTTCGATTTTTTATCTATGTCATATCCTAAGTCAACCTAGCCTGTTCTAACCCTACCCGACCGAACCCAAGCAAAAACTTAACCCAAACAAGATGCCAAAGTTTGCGATGCACCTGGAAATTGCACTTTTAATTTTGTTCCCCAGCGCTAAGATATGCCATTCTGAAGTCAACCGCAGGCATCTTCGTGCTGGTCAGCGGTCGACCGGAGGTGCTCCTATACAGGGAAATTCCAGTGAAAACTATACGCGAGAGCGCGTTCGGTATGAATTTGCTCGTATTTTCCCTTCAATTTGTCTGCGCTTTCAGCCATTGACCGTTCGTTTTTTTTTCTCAGGCCATACGATTTGCGCTCGCGGAAGAATGAGATCGGTGCATTGAGCTGGTATTTTTGTGTGCCAAGGCCGATTATAGCCTGCGCCAAACGTGCCGCCTGTTTCCCTTCAGCATTCGGAACGACCAGAACCTTGGCGCATTGCGCAGTGTCCGTGACCAAATTGCAAAATTGAAGCCAACATGGCTCTGTCCAGAATATCCGTCGAAGGCCACGATGCACACAGAGAGAAGGTGAATATGAACGAAGGTGTCATCATTGCCCAAGTGGAAAGGCAGGAAATACCTACAGACCGCAAGCGAAATAGGCCGGAAGGCTATTTTTTAAATGATCACACGGGATCGGGATTTTTCAATCGAACCCAATGTAAAAGTCCCGAGACGCAAAAAGTGGGCAAGACCATCTGAACAAGGAAAAAAGGGTTACAGTTCGGAATACCTGCCGACCGCCGCCTCCGCCGCACACGCCGCCTCCGCCGCCTCATTTTTTCGACCCGCCGCCTCGGCAACTTTTCCCGCCGCCTCCTAAATATGAGCAAATGAGGCGGCGGAGGCGGCGGAGGCGGCGGAGGCGGCGGAGGCGGCGGAGGCGGCGGAGGCGGCGGGGGGCGGCGGAGGCGGAAGCGGAAGCGGCGGAAGCGGCGGAGGCGGCGGAGGCGGCGGAGGCGGCGGAGGCGGCGGAGGCGGCGGAGGCGGCGGAGGCGGCGGTCGGCAGGTATGGCGGTGGAGGCGGAGGCGGTGGACAACCAAAACCACCCAAAACGCCTATCGGCAACCAAACGAACCATAACCGGCCATCCAAACCGCTAATTTCGCAGACGTTTTGTTGTTCAACGTAAGGTACCAAACCAAACACTTGAACTTCTTGCAGTTCTTGTCCTCAACTTCTTGGGTTGCTGGATTGGGGATGGTTTGGGTGGATGCCCAGTTGATCGCGCATCCAGCCCACCTGTTGCGTTCGCGAAGTGCACCTGTCCGCACAGGCCTACGCCTTTTCACTGCAGACGGGAGTTGTTTCTATCGCCGAACCTTGCTGGCTTGAGAACATTTCCGAGCTGTTTTGCCAGTGCTCGCGGTGGGGCAGGTGGATTAATGGTCATTTTGAAGTTCGACCGTATCTACAGCGCAGAAAAATAAAAGCGCAGGAGGTGATTGCTGTGCCTAGCCCGCGGTACACGTCGAAAACAACTGCCGTCTGGGGTCGGGACAATTTGTTCGAAAACTTGAAGATCGAATGGCGCTGATGTCGCAAACTCTTCACGAAATCCAAGTAAAACTGACCTCACCTGACCTAACGTAACCTAACCTAACCCAAACACAAAATGAATAGAAAAATCAAGAAATCGGTCCTCCGCCGCCTCCGCCGCCTCCGCCGCCTCCGCCACCTCCGCCGTCTCCGCCGTCTCCGCCGCCTCCGCCGTCTCCGCCGCCTCCGCCGTCTCCGCCGTCTCCGCCGCCTCCGCCGTCTCCGCCGCCTCCGCCGTCTCCGCCGTTTCCGCCGCCTCCGCCGTCTCCGCCGCCTCCGCCGTTTCCGCCGTCTCCGCCGTCTCCGCCGCTACATTTGCTCACATTTAGGAGGCGGCGGGAAAAGTTGCCGAGGCGGCGGGTCGAAAAAATGAGGCGGCGGAGGCGGCGTGTGCGGCGGAGGCGGCGGTCGGCAGGTATTCCGAACTGTAACCGAAAAAAGGTTAGGTAAGGTTTGGTTGGGCAAGGTTGGTGTAGTAGGAAGGTTACGATGGCCCAGGTAGCTTTATTTTGTTTCTTTTAGTTTGCACGATTCCGATAACGTGTGACGATTTAAAATAACGCTGCCAGGAGCTTGGTCTCGCCAGATCCTACGTCGCAAAAATCCTTAAGAAAAGGATAATCCGTCCCCGCAAAATACTCGTACCGTTAGTCCATGAACTAAAGCCTTGTTAGAACTAGAAGAGCCGATTTTTGTGAGAAAATGGCAAACTCCATCAGACGTCATCCTGGTCTAGTTGAGAGGACATGCTTCACAGACGAGGCCACAGACCATTTTTCATCGAGGGGAATTTAAACGACCAGTTGTATCAACAGCTCCTGGAAAGACAAGTGTTTCCAGCAATCGATTTGGCAGTGGCCGAGCAAGTGGACGACGAAGGACGACCAGCACTGAATAGGAACACCATCTTTTTTCCAGCACGACGGAAGCCAGCTCATAATACGCTACATGTCCAAGTTGGATAAGTAGCGTATTTGTGGATAGGAAAGGGGGACGAATTGAATGGCCTTAGCCATCAGCCCACAAAAACTCAGCAACCGAATGTATTTTAGTCAGGAGCAGCATGCAAGGGGGACAATTTGAAAATTACTTCCACAGGAGACAAACGGCCCTTTTTGGGGCCACCTATCAGCATCCATCAGTGGCAGGTCAAAAAGCACATCTTTCATTTTTATGCGTCAGGTTCGAACTTTTTCAACACCGTGCACCACTTTGGGGCTGGCCGCGGCGAATGGCAAAAAAGAAAACAGGTCATTGATGTGAAATTCGGATAATCGACGAATGCTATACAAATGATAAGCGATAAAGAAGCAAATTCATACCGATCGAGCTCTCGCGTATAGTTTTCATTGTCATTTCCCTGTATATTCTCCATCCATGGCATCCTCTTTCAGCGACCCTTGTGCTTTCATCGGATGTTGTTCAATGATATTTGACTGACCTTGTGCATTTGTCGGATTTGATTAGATGACTTTTGGAAGCCCTTGTACAATTTGCCGGATTTCGTTCGATGACTCTTGGCGGGCCTTGTAGGTACTATTTTCTGGTTTTGTTCGACAACTTTTGGCGGCTCATACTTTTGGATTTTTGTTCGATAAATTTTGGCGGCTCTTGTACTTTTGGATTTTGTTCGATGACTTTTGGCGGACCTCGTATTTTTGTCAGATTTTGTTCAATAACTTTTGGCGACCCTTGCACTTTTGTCAGATTTTGTTCGATGACTTTTGGTGGAGCTTGTACCTGATCAATTCGGTTTTGCTGACAATGGTCATGTTCTGTCGTAAACGAACAGTGCATAGCAGCGGAGGAATTAATGTACCTACTCACACATGTAAAAAATTGCGACCGTTCAGATTTTTGCAAAAAATCCATGCTGCAGAAATTAAAGATCCTCTTTTATAACCGAGGTCAAAATCTGACACCTCTAGAATGCTTTGTTGCATGGTGCTATAATTTCTACCCGCTGCATCAGACTAAAAAGAAAGAAAAAAGTTTCGGAGGCAGCAGTTAAATGGGAAAAACACATGTATGGCTACGTTAATTCCGCCACATGCTTGACGCATGCGCCAAGTGATCGTGGATATTCCGGAGTGGAGCCGATTGGCAGGCCAAATCTCGATTGGCAGGTGGAGAATAAACTCTGTTTTCTTGCTTTTATTAATTCTATTTTGACAGAAAAATAATTTCCTCAATCATTGCCTCTCGAAAGTTCAACAACTCAAAAACACCGCGATACATGCATGTTTCCACCTTAGGAGGAGGTTAGTAGAGCCCCGAGGCTCTCCTAAGACTCTCCAGGCATTACAACATAAATGAATCGAGCAATTTTAGGAGGCCGATTAACGTCCTACTAAAGTAGGAGGCCTCCTAACTTAGGAGACGCAATTGAATACCGAATGATCCTCCTAACTTGGCTTAGGAGGGCTCCTAAGTTAGGAGGCCTAATTGAATAAGGCCCCAGAATTACACTGATTACTATAACCGTGGGGCAGGATTTGAGTTTCATCTTCTAACCGGTCAAGGTACGTATATTGCTGATTTGTAAAACAATGGGAATAAAAGAATCTAAACGTTGTTTTCGTAAACGTGTCTTAATTTGCACCTGTATCGCACACAAAATTTGAACTTGAATTTGGATTTGGATTCGTTTTCGGATTCAAGCTCGAATATTCGAGTTTGAATTCGAATAATTCAAGTTCGCATTCGAGCTCGAACTTGAGTTCGAATTCGAATAATTCGAATTCGAATTCGAATAATTCGAATTCGATTTCGATTTCGAATTTGAGTTCGAATTCGAATTCGAATTTGCTGAATTTTAGCTGAGCCCAGTGGGTCAGCTCTGTAAAGCATTATTGATTGCACACGCAGCTCATTCGAAGATCCACCCACCACATACTCAGATCATGGCAGAAAAGTAGAATATTCTTGATCATATTCAGCTCATTCGAAGATCCACCCAGATTCACTCATATAAAGGGAGCTATATGTATAGAACATTCTTGATTGCACAATCAGGCCATTTGAAGATACACCCATAAGGTAGGTAGTCAGCCCAGGGGAGAATCTTCAATGCACATTCAGCTCGTTCGAAGATCCACCACATACATTCGGAATCAGACCTAGCTATATAATTGGTCTGCTGTGAAGATAACAGCCTGAACTTTGGCGGTGAATTACTCAACCTAGGAAGATCAGAACCGAAAATGACGTATACTGCTGGCACAGTCAGTTTATTCTATTTTTCAAGTCTTAAACAATCTCTATTTTAGCACATTCGTGCAAGGCCAGAAACTCCACAAACGCCCAAGAACGACCAGTAAATAGAATCAAGACACAATGAAAAATGAAACAGCGTATAATGTATGAGTATAACGAATCATGGCAGCAGTGAAAAGCATCACACCTGTGCTGTCTCCAAATACTTCAGCACAAATTTTCTCTGCAAATCGCAAACATGACAAGCTACGAACTTTAGGCTACAGAAACCGTGCTTATCCTGAAAACAACGGTGCTTATC